>JABTTQ020001106.1:0-136974 GCA_016081115.2 Rehmannia glutinosa
AATTCCTGAGGTGATAGGTTTAATGCAAGCCCTTGCTGTCCTGTAAGTAATGCATGTTCTTGTTAGATCTTATGTTACGATGTCAAAATCAGCATCCCTGATCACTTTGCAAAGAAATATCATGACAAGCTGAAAATTTTATGTGACTTTTTTCAGGGATTTAAGCGAAAATGAATTAGTTGGACCAATTCCACGAATTCTTGGCAACCTCTCTTACACTGGAAAGCTGTTAGTTGATGCATCTCAAATTTTTGAATTATTGAGGCATCTCTATTTTTTTTATTGTTTTCTCTAAGCATTGCAATATGCTATGCCAGGTATCTTCATGGCAATAAACTTACTGGTCCTATTCCACCTGAGTTGGGAAATATGTCAAAGCTTAGCTATTTGTAAGATATATTTTCATAGTAAAATACGTTATTGTCAGATTTGTTCTGTTTGTATTTTGTTACGAATTTAGCTCATTTTGAAGGCAATTAAATGACAACCAACTGACTGGAGGTATCCCTGCCGAGCTCGGGAATTTGGAACAACTTTTTGAATTGTAAGTCACTATTTTGTTAATGTAACTCATTTCTTTTCCTACTGGTGATAATGTATTTAGTGAATGTGGGTCATTGTTTTCCAACAGAAATCTGGCTAACAACAATCTGGAAGGGCCCATTCCCGATAACATCAGCTCCTGCACAGCATTGAATCAGTTGTAAGATCTCGGATTTATTTATCCATACAATCCTGCTTTGAATGTATATCTGACTTCTGAAATGTTCTTCTTTCTGCTTCCCCTTCTTCTCAGCAATGTGCATGGTAACCGTTTGAATGGATCCATTCCCTCTGGCTTAAAACACCTGGAGAGCCTCACATATCTGTATGTTATAATTCTATACTCCCATATACTGCCAAAGGGGTATCTTTTGCAATAATGAACGAAGAAATTATGTTTTTGATCCACAGGAATCTTTCTTCCAACCAATTTAGAGGCAACATACCACTTGAGTTGGGGCACATAATCAATCTTGATACATTGTGAGTTTCGAGAACCAATTTTAACACTTTGGAGATTTTTCCTTTTGTTCTCTGTATGACTTGTCAGTTTTTTTTCTTAGGGATCTTTCGAGTAACAATTTCTCAGGATCTGTTCCTGCTTCTGTTGGTGACCTGGAGCATCTTCTTACTCTGTAAGACTTTTATTTGTAGAACAGTCCACATAACTAATGTGGTGTTCATTATAGCTAAAGTGTATTCTTGATTTTAGGAACTTAAGTCACAATCATCTTGATGGACACGTTCCTGCTGAATTTGGTAATCTAAGGAGCATACAGACAATGTGAGCCTTTTTAAGATAGTTGCTGCAATAATTTCCTTCCCATGACTTTGAGTAAAAGTCATATTGCTAACGAAGTAACGATTCAATCATTTTGTAGGGATGTATCTTTCAACAAGTTATCAGGCAGCATCCCTGAAGAACTGGGCCAACTGCAGAATTTAGCCTCTCTGTATGTCAATCTATTACATGATTTTCTCGTGCCTTTATTATCAACTATTATCTTTAGTGTGTGGCCCTTATGCATACATAATTATGTTTGGTTTGAGTTGCAGCATACTGAATAACAATGATTTGAGTGGAAAGATCCCTGAACAACTAAGTAACTGTTTAAGCCTTGACAAACTGTGAGTTTCACGAATTACCTTGGCTGTATCTTCATGTTCACCTGGTGCTCTTGGTGTGTGTAATCGATCCATGTCTTATACAGGAATGCTTCATATAACAACTTTACTGGGTTGGTTCCTGTAGGCAGAAACTTCTCTCGGTTCTCACCTGACAGGTAGAAAAAGGAAAATATATTACTATTACAAAATTTCTGGTTTCAATCTTAGACGTATTCTTGCTGCTAATCTTGTTCTTTTATTTTAGCTTCATTGGGAATCCCTTATTATGTGGTCACTGGTTGGGCTCAATATGTGATCCATATCCTCCAAAATCCAAAGGTAGCAGCATATGATTTGATACAAAGCTTTTATTGCACAATTCTTACATTTTGTTTTCATTAACCTTTGTCTTTTTTTTAAAAAAAATTCTTTTCTCCAGCAATGTTTTCAAGAACAACAGTTGTTTGCATCACATTGGGCTTCATTACATTGTTATCAATGATAATAGTTGCTGTATACAAGTCCAACCAGCCAAAGCAGTTCATTAAGGGCTCTAACAAGAATACGATGCAAGGTTATGAGTGCTTATTTATTCCATAACTCACTGTTACATTCTCTGTTCAGGTTTTGATGCAAGATTTCCTTGTTTATAGGCTCATCATCGAAACTGGTTGTTCTTCACATGGATATGGCTATCCATACATACGAAGATATAATGAGACTAACCGAGAATTTGAGTGAGAAATACATAATAGGATATGGAGCTTCCAGCACAGTATACAAATGCGTGTTGAAAAATTCCCGACCAATAGCAATTAAGCGAATTTATACTCAGTATCCTCACGACTCACGTGAGTTTGAGACTGAACTAGAAACAATCGGCAGTATAAGGCACAGAAACCTTGTCAGCTTGCATGGTTACTACATTTGTCCCCAGGGGAACCTTCTCTTCTACGATTACATGGAAAATGGATCTCTTTGGGATCTTCTTCATGGTTAGTAATTTCTCTTCAATTTCTTCTTCATGGCCACGGAATATAAATTTTTATGTAACGGTATCATAGAATCTTGTTGATGGTTGAGCAAATAATACTTATTATTTCAATGGTTATTTACATAGAAATCCAATTACCTTCCAAATTTACAGTTACCCCCTTGAGGTTTCTTTCTATTTTACAAACTACTCCTTCAATGGTGCAATAAGGAGATATTTGTTAAGTAAATACAAACGTTTTTGTAATTCTGAAGATATCCGTATCTTTTTCAAATTATTTAATCTTGTGATTCCAAGTTTTTAATATATTACTTTACATTTGGCTAATACGCATTTTTCAGGCCCATCGAAAAAGGTGAAACTAGACTGGGAAACACGTCTGAAAGTTGCCGTTGGAGCTGCACAAGGACTTGCATACCTTCACCATGATTGCAACCCAAAAATCATTCACAGGGATGTGAAATCTTCGAACATTCTACTTGATGCAGACTTTGAAGCTCATCTTTCTGATTTTGGGATTGCAAAATGTCTGCCTACGGCAAAAACTCACGCATCTACATATGTTCTGGGGACAATAGGCTACATTGACCCAGAGTATGCCCGAACTTCTAGGCTCACTGAAAAGTCCGACGTTTATAGCTTTGGCATTGTGCTTCTTGAGCTATTGACGGGAAAGAAGGCCGTGGACAATGACTCGAACTTGCATCAGCTGGTAAACATTTTTCATAGCAGCTGTCCTTTACATAAATCTGTTCAGTTATTAATTGAATTCTTCTACTCTTGTTCACCAGAAAAGAGAGAAACTAAAGATTTAATTACAAATATACCCTTGAGGTTCTGTTAAATTACAAAAACACCCAGCTATCTTCAAAATTACAAACACCCCCTTGATATTTCTATTTTCTAAATTGCACCCTATTGAGATGCATTAAGGGATTATTCCAAAAACTACCTCTGAGATTTCTGTGAATTTACAAATGTAAGGGGGGTGTTTGAAATGTTTTTATGAAGAAGGGTAAGTGCAATACCGACTCAAACCTCATGGGAATTTTGTGTAATTTTTAAAACATCTGTTTTTTTGTTATTAGCCCAAACCTCATGTAGTTTCTGTAATTATTCCTATTCTTAAAAGATGATTGATGTTCTTTTTTGTAATTAAGCTAAACATCAGGGGTGGTTTCTGTAGTTATCCCTAATGTAAAATGGCAACTAGGAGCAATCTTTTTCCTGGCACTTGTGTTATTATCTCTGATATTCATATCTCAAAGAACACAAGTGACAAGTTTTTTTGCTTTTGCTCGTGTTATTTCAGGTGCTTTCTAAAGCCGATGACGACACATTAATGGAGGCCGTGGATCCTGAGGTCTCCATTACGTGCATGGATTTATCTCACATAAGAAAAGCCTTTCAGCTAGCATTGCTTTGCACAAAACGTCATCCATCCGAGAGACCAACTATGCACGAGGTTTCTAGAGTTCTCGTCTCATTGTTGCCGCCTCCTCCCAATAAACCTTGCTCGACAGCACCTAAAAGTATCGATTACGCACAGTTTGTGATTGGGAAAGGCCAACAACAGTCCCATTTGCAAATGCCTCAACAGCAGCTCCAACAGGACAACAATTCATCTGATGCTCAGTGGTTTGTGAGATTTGGGGAGGTCATTTCCAAGAACAGTTTTTAAGAATCTGGCCTGGCTGCTTGCTTTTGTCTGTTTTCAAAGAGGTAATATGGGTAAAGAAAGGGGTTATATAGTAAAATCCCAGTTTTGTTTTTCCTTGGTTGTATCATGGCCTGGATGGGAGAATTAATATGTTTGGCCTGTTTGCCCATACTATAGTTGGGGGAGTTGGAGAATATTTAAAATTGTTATTATTTATAGTTTAGGCAAAGTATTATCAATCAGGTTCTGTTGCTACAGTTAACTGTTTTGTCAATATATGTAGGTACTGTACTACCTCTAATTAATGCAATTCACATGGATATTGTTGGCATATGTTTGTCTAGTAATTCTTTCCATTCATCTGGTATTTTGTTTCTCAGTATCTATTTTGTAATTCTACTCCATTCGTCTGTTATTTTGCTTCTCAAGGTTAAAACCAATGAAGAGTTAATTGAACATCTGAATTACACTATGCCTTTTTTAACCAAATTAAAACTTCACCTATAGGAATTAATACCCTTCCGTCCCAAATATATAGCCCAGTATTTCTTTTTGGAATGTCCTAAATATATATAGTCTACTTTCCACATTTAAAATACCTTTTTTCATTCTTTTACTATTATAACTTTATTTAATATGCATATTGTAATTTACATTATTCATTAAATGAGGACAAATCAAGTAATGGTTTTACATATTTGTAATTTCCAATACTTTTTTTTTAATCTGTGTGAAAAATCCAATTGGACTATATAATTGGGACAGACGGAGTATTTTTCTTAGATTGGTTGTAGGGTTATTTCAAGTAATGTACTAGTTGATCTTGCTCCATATGAGAAAGTCGTTACATCGAAGAAATTGCTAAACTATTGCTAATTTTATTAGGATGTAGTTGATATTTTCTGGGCATTGCCTCCATGAATGTGTTATCTTCTATTTTATTTGTCTAGAGGAAGTTTGGGTCTAGGTCCAAAAAACTCTTAGTGGGAGGATGGGTCTTAGGACAGACCCCAAACATTGGCACCCCTATTTAGTACTGCCTTGAAAATTAATGCAGGATAGTTTTCTCCTGGAAACAAAATTTACAAAAAACGGGGCTGGAAACAGAATTAATCAGGAAATAATTGGAAAAAAAACAAACACGGAGACGAGGCAAACATTCTATTCCCATATTCATTACGGTTTTCAAATTCGTGATGCCTTCATCAGGAGTAAATCCTTGCCCACACAAGAAAGTCTTCAAACAAAATCTAGCATTAAACTACAAGCTGTATCAATAAAACATAAACCTCCTATGTGAATGGTGCGCGAACCTACTTGGGACTAGCCACTGTAATCTCCCTCAGAAAACTTATTCTCTGGATAGAATACTGCCACAACTTCATTTCCCCCAAATTTTCTTCCATTCAGCCCTTGTCGAGCTTTCGTAGCACCTTCAGTATCGGCATACTCCAAGAAAACCTACACCAAAAGAATGTTAATAAGAAACACAAGGAAAACATGGAAGTGATAAGGTGAACTTCATATGCATATCAAAGTTGGAAGGAATTTTTCATGCTGAGGCCTCCCATTGTTAAAAAGCATTCTCAAGTGAACAAAAAATTGCTCGTTAACCAACCTTTCCTACACCTGGTGCCATTTCTCCGTCGGGAGAGGGGCGGGGAATGATAACATTCACCAAAGAACCTGCAAAATTAATGTGAAATGCTGAGTAACTGCGTTAATACTACAAGTATGTGTCTGTAATATGTGTCTTCTATTTAGCAGAATAAGGGACTTGAGAAGGCTAAAAAGAAAATATATCTCAAGGACGTGAATTATATATACCAAGGATGAAGATTGACAACACACAATGTAACGTTCACGTGTCAGAAGTGAAAAGGTAATTTAAAGTAGGGTTGGTTAGTTACAAAAATACCTCGAGGTTCTGTATAATTGTGGAAGAAAACCCAGCTATAATTCAAAATTACAAATGCCTCTTCAAGAGGGGGAGTTTGTAATACCATAAGGGGTTACTTGTAATTTTGAATGATAACTGGAGTTTTTTGTAATTAGTAATTAGGCTAAACTTCAAGGGTAGTTTTTGTAATTCACCCTTAAAGAAGTACTTACCAAACTTTCCACATTCAGTTCTCATGTCTTCTACTATATCTTCATAATCATCATCATCCTTGAGCTCATCCGGAGTAACCACTTGTGTTAAGCACACAACCTTCGTAGCTGGTGTAACGCTAGGTGCTAACATGAGTCTCTGCAAATAAAAATTAATGAAAATTATTTCAAAAACTGTTGTCAGACAGTTCCACTCAAAAAGAAATGATCACATTTTAGAATCAACAATCTTGAGGGTTGATGGTATCAAGTGTGATGGATAACAAGTACACACGAAATGAAATCTCATTACCTGCAATGCTATTTGTTGTTGGGCGTGCAATAGCACACTCTCTTGCTCAGGTTTAGGTTGTGTAGTACCCTGGTTAGCACGCCTGACTGTAAGTGTTTTATCGCCCATCTTTATACCATTAAGAGCTGCACAAGCAATATCTGTAACTGATAAATCCTGGTAAACACAAAATGCATAGCCTTTGGAGTTCCCCGTTTCTCTATCTTTAACCAGATCAAAGCCCCGAAGCGGTCCAAAGGACTCAAGCAGCTCCCTGATCTGTGATTCTGTGAAATAATATGGTAATCCACCAACAAATATGCGATCGGGACCTTCAAGCCCACCAGAAGATCCTGGTGTCAACCCAACAGCTCCAAGATTCAGATTGGGATTAGGTTGACTGGGGCCAAGAGTGGCAGCCAGTGAGGGGTTATAATCACTGGGTCTTCTCACTTTAACTGGTGCACCCTGAAAAAAAATAGCAAATAAAACATGGAATACTTTCGGAAGAATTGTGTCAATATATGAAGTGCCTCGTATCATAGCAATATCAAAAAAGAGATTTGAGTACAATTCCTAGATTTATTTGTGAAGTTCTCATATTGAAATTTCAGATGCCTTCATAATTTGAAGTTTATAAAATGTGCATCACCTCAAAAATAATGCCATCTAAAGCCATCGCATTGCTAGCCTCTTCAACAGATCGCATCTCAACAAACGCAAATTTCTTCTCATGGTTAATATAAACATTCACCACAGCATCTCCTGAGGTTAAAAAAAAAAGAAAAAAAAAGGTACAAAACATTCAAATTCACATCAGAATTGAACTAGAATTTATAGTTGGTTGTTAACTAACCAGGACCAGCAGTATTCCCTCCAATTGCTGACATAACATGACTGAAGAAAGTTGCCACAGACTGCCATGGGAGAGAAAAAAAGTGATAAGAAATTATAAGCATATATGACAATAAAAGTTGCCAATGAGCAAGAGGAATAGTGGATAAATCAAGGGCAGTGACAGGCGAAATTTAACTAACAGTTCAATTGGCAGATACCACATACTCAACTGTAACACAGTAACATTCAAGTCATGCGCAATATAATAGCATGAGAAGATATAAAACTTTATTGAAATGATTGAAAAATATCGTCAGTAATTTTAAAGAAAAGACGAGTCATGAACATTTAGACATAACTGAGAATTACGTAACATATATACGGTGCCACATATAGCAGGTGATATATCCAAGCACGTGGGCAAAAATGATATAGAACATATTATTACCTGTTCATTAGCAGTGGGGGAGAGTCCACCAACATAGACCCGTCGAGCATGTCTTGTCGCCTGGCAAAACAACATTTAAGGAATATTTTTGACAGTCAATTGTAACAAGAACTAGACAAAGGTACATATATTCAACCTGCTGAGTCATTGCCTGGACAGGCATTATGGGCAGTGCTCCAAACTGCCATAAAGTCAAGATAAGTCTTTAGAAACAGAATCGAAGAGCTATAACATGGTCAGGGAAAAAAGAGATGAAAACCTGTCCGGCCGCCATAGGTAACATATTAGGAAACATTCCAGGAATGGTGGGAGTGATCCCAGGAAGCTGACCTGTAATTGCTAAACCAAGTTACACCTCACATATCATAAGTTGGTACATCTTTTTATTCATGAATTACAGGACTGAGAGTTAACAATAGTTAGTTTAGTTTTTCCTTGATATAATTCATATTCTGGGCTAACTATCATCTTCAAGAAAACGCCAATGGAAAAAACAGCATTTATTAAAAATGTTTGTAAAAGCTACCAAACATGCAATCCTGGTTGAAGATGGACAAGACCTGTATTCATTCTTCTTGGTACATAAAAGCTACAGAAGTCGGCTCACGCCCATTGTCAGCACAGTGGGGCTAGTAGCCCAACATTGCCTTCTTAGAACATAACATAGGACATACAAAACAAACAAACAAACACCAACACAACAAGAAACCAAAAACCCTCTCAGTTCCAATCACCAAGCAAATAATTAAATAAAAACTGAATAGCCAATTTAGGAACTAGTACTCCAAATTGTGATAGATGCAAATTGAAGGACCGAGTACGCTTACCCAAAATGAAACCATGTATTTGATACGAACTTTGCACACTATATCAGGAAAAGGAAAAGAAGAAAGAAAGAAAAGTAATAGTTATCATATCAACTGAATTATAGAACAATTGTTTGGCTATACCTGCAACAGCAGCGGCAGCATTGGGAAGCAATGCAGCAGGAGGAGCCATGTCAAAACCACTCGTCCTTTTGCTGTAAGGTTATACCATTAAGGACAAGACAAGTGAAACAGGTGACAGTAATGATTGCTAAATTAAGTAAAATAACTCTTATGAGTGAGATCTACACCAAGCTAACAGGATTTATTTATATAGAAGAGCACCAGAATGGTGTAAAACTGGCATCAAATCAGTAAAAAGTAATCATGCCAGTTAATTACTTTCCTTATCATGCGAAGGATTCAGAAATACATCTTACAATAGAAGCAACAGTTACACAACCAATGAACCTGGACAATAACCACAAAAAGTACTGCTTACAGAAAAACTAACTTCGCGAATGAGAATGTGAGTAAATTGGTCAAGATTGACCTATTCATTTAAAAATCAAAAGTAAGTTTTGGCGAAGTGCCAAATAAGTAAATAATTTCAATTCAAAAAGCACAATCACCTCATGATTAGCCATATTAATCAGCACGTAAAGCTCCAACCTCACCACCTAAAACTAATGCATGTTTCTAGCGCCCTTATTTTTACATATCTTTTCTTTGTCATTGAGAAAACAATTAGAGGTCACAACAGTTTTATCCACTTAAATGGCTACAATTTTTTTCGATGCCCTTTAACTTAATGACACACAAAAACCAACAGATAGAAGAGTAGAAATCACACAATCGTGTCAGATGTAAAACTTAGATTTCACCATATTTCACAATGAGCACAATAAGAAAATAGTAGAAGCGTGATTATCATGTACTCAGAAACAATGGTTTACTTTTACTTCTTTCAAAACTGAATAAATAAAATAAAATAAAATGGTTGATATACATTATCAAGAGAAAATGATGCATTTGCATTGCTTTGCCTTGTATCTTGCATGAGAAAGCCTTCCCAGTCTGAATCACAAATTACAAAGAAACAAGAGAAGATTAACTGTCAAAAACTACCTTTTGGAGCGTGAACGAGAACGTGACCTTGACCTGTGCTCAGATCTAGCCCTAGAGCGAGATTTAGATCTGTGCCTGTGTCTATCCTCCCTGTCTCGGTCGTAATCTCTGCGCCTGCAAGCCATAATAATTCAGGAATCAGAAAAATCACCTTGACAACAATGACATATCAGATGGCATGGACATTATTGAGGTGATAAAGGCAATAAATTTAATGAAGCAGATAATTGTTGTAGTAAAACCCTGAATTGATGTAGCTAAACCTAAGCGGAAATGAAGTCAGTCGACTGTCAGCTAGCAAAAGACACCTATTACAAAAGACTGTCTATAAATCATGAAATCACTTGGTCAAAATTTAATCTATAATTTTTTCCTTTGCAGAGAAATGCAGTACTGAATCCACAAACTAAGAAGAACAATATGCAATAAAAGGAATGTGACCATCGGCATTAACAAACACTACCCCTATCTCCGTGGCATTTTCTCACCTGTCAGAGTCTCGGCTTCTGTAATAGTCTTCATCATCGTCCCTATCTCTGGTCCTCTCCCTTCTCTCACTTCGGTCCCTGTGGCGGTCCCTGTGATGACGATCGCGATCCTTGTCTCGAACTCTCTCTCTATCCTTATCCCCATCCCTTCCCCTATCTCTGTCTCTGTCTCTGTCTCTGTCCCTCTCCCTTTCTTGTTCTCGGTCCTTATCCTTTTCCCTGTCCCGGTCTCTGTCTCGACCTCTTTCCCTTTCCTTATCCCTGCTTTTGGAGGACTCCCTATCCCTTTCTTTCACATGGTCACGAGATCCATGCTACAAAAAATGAAGTACGACAAATGTAACAAACAAACAAAATTAAGTTTCAAACAATGATCCACAGAAAAAGATGAATAAATTCCCATACAGCATATTCCATTAAATATCAAGATATTAAACAAAGAGAGAAAGAGAGAGAAGCATAATTATGAAAAACCATCTTTTGAAACAAAGTTCCCCTCATGTTGTATTGCTATAGATATGTAATTGACATCTCCTGCACGGTTTCTGAAACTAAATGGGTGTTTGGTTTCATTTTTCATTTTAGTTTATATGTTTTATTGTTTTCTATTGTTACAAACATCCTTAAAGAAGAAAGGAAACAAGAAAGAAAAAGATTTGATTGTAATAGTCAAAATTGACACCATTTCCTCATAATATTGCTTCATATAGTAACTTCTTTTTCTAATTCTTTGGCAGCTGATATCAAAGGTGAACTCAATGCATATAACATCACATTATCAATTATTAGAATTAACTATAGGTTAAATCAAATATTTTACAATATTACTTTTATTTTGTAAAGTATAAAAAAAGTGATAACCAAATACATTTTCTTATATTTGACATTTTATAACCTCCCTAAATCCCTACTAATTTTTCAATATTACTACATATACAATAAAATCAAATCAATTAGTGCAAACACATGTCATTTCACACAGAAAACCAATAACACAACAAAAACACACTTCAAAATGCGAAAACATGGAGGAAGTAAAAAAGCTCTCTAAGAGTCTTGTTACTGCAGCGCATAGAATTGGGACCTAAAACTCATAATTTTCAAAGTATCAGTACAAAAGAATAAACAATTCCTCAGAAAATGCAATTTTGAATGCATGAATTCCGCCCTCACGAAAAATCATGAAATTGCGTTATGCTTTCTCTTAATTCCAGTTCTTGTTCTAAATGCATGAACAGTTTAAATAACCATCCAAATGAAGTAAATCGATCACAACAAAACAAATTACAATCATATATCTAAAGCTGCAGACCTTGGACCCCCCACTGGATGACCCCTTGTGAGCTTGTTGCATGCCTGCTGCTTCAGGTGAGTCGCCATTAGATGGAGAAATGGAGTTCCCATCCATCTCGTGACTTGACATCTAATCACATGACAAAAATTACATGGTAAGTTTTAAGTCCTTAGAATTCTGACAATTAGACTTGACAAAGTCACTCTCCAAAATTGAGTAAGTATTATTAATTCCAAAGCTTAAAAAGGACACCAAGCAATATGTCGGTACGGTAACAAACTATAGATTGCAATTCACAAATTTACAGCATAGAAAGTTCACAGAAAATAAAAGAAACATAAAAAGAGGAAACAAAATTGTGGCACGGTTGAGCTAAGTCTTTGAGAATTGGGATGTTATACCCAGTGGACAATACATGGCAGTATGGATTATGGCATTTCTTATGAAATGGGGCACTAGTGCATTATCCAAACACACAGAGGACAATACAATAGAGCTTTGTTTGGGAATACAGATGAGATTTCTATGATTGATTGGATAATGTAGGATTATATTGTTCATGGATCAAATAGTAGTTGGAGCGGGAGGTTCTGTTTCAGTTGTATGATTATAAATATATCAAATTATTTCATATATATAATTTTTTTTGGAAATATGAATTGTATACGGTACACAATTGAGTGTCTAAATGCCCCTAATCCTTTTCACTTACTTTCTCCTCGTTTCTTCTTTATTCTCCATCTACCTACTGCAGATTTTCAGTTGTGAGAATTAGTTTTGTTGTTGGAGGTGCTGGTGGCGATGCTAGGTGTTTGAAGGAGAAGGCACTATAAGTGCCCTTGTAATCAGCTCATATAAAATTAGACCAGAGTTCATGGCACCACTGCCGTCTCTCCTTCTTCAGCCATGCCATCAACTCCACCACCATCCTCCCTCAGTTTCAACAACCACCCACATACACATACACTGTAACAAAACAGAATCAACTAATTCCCCAACTTAAACTCCAATTCAGTTAAAATTTCACAAACCATAAAGATAATCATAATAACATTTCTACTTTCAATTTTGGGAAATTTAGTGAAGAATGGAGATTGTTCTTCATGCACATTACATTTGCGAGTAAGTATGGCTGCACAGGGTGATGTTTCACGGCTCTACATGGTTCTTCAACATCACGCGCATATGACTAGACGAGAGAAGATCAGGGGCACATATGAGATGGGAAATATGAGAAGCGAAAGTTGATGATGTTTAATAGAGGTGCATTTCAGAAATTAGGGCATGTGAAAAGGGTTCTTTGTGTCATTTTCAATTAAACAGCAAAGGTACATATGAAAAACCATGTCTTTTTGGGATCCAAGACTAAATAACAGGATTTTATAATAACACCGTCTTGGTTGGATACATAGTCCAGTTGGGATTAGATTATTTTTCCTACCCAGTCATTAATGCCAAACAGTCCATAGGTATAGCATAATAGCTACCGCTCAGCTAAAACTTTATAGCAGTTAGCACCAAGGCGGGCGAATACATTTTTTCGTTAAGTAAACAGATACCGAATCGATTCAGTACAATTTTGACGACAAATTTAAAGTTTTATATTAACCCCCCCCCCCAAAAAAAAAAATATTTAAGGATTTCGACGGTTCAAATCCAAAGAACTAAAAGAAGGTATAGTCACTGCCTTGTTTGCGTTTGCATAAATTTAAAAAATCAAAACATACAAAAGATGCAAGGCTAAGAAATATACAAATTATTGAAATAACATACCAATTACCACAGATCCAGGAATATAAATACAGGGATAAAGGGAAAATACCTTCACAGGAAGAATTTGCAGACGAAAATCGCTTTCAAAACCTGAATGCGTCTCACTAGGTATCGATTTTTTTCCTTTCTTTTTTCTGTTCTCCGCCTTGCGACTTGCGAGGGTTTATGTGCACTCTGCAAATGCACACACTATATATGTGCGTGCGCGTAAACACTAATGCAGTCAATAAGATAAGGACCCAGCTTAGTCCTATTTGATTTTCCGATTTTACCCTCATAATACTCAATTTATTTTCCATGGGGTCCCTTTCTTTTTCTTTTAAAATTAAAACCGC
Source organism: Rehmannia glutinosa (assembly GCA_016081115.2). Lineage (NCBI taxonomy): Eukaryota > Viridiplantae > Streptophyta > Magnoliopsida > Lamiales > Orobanchaceae > Rehmannia > Rehmannia glutinosa. The sequence continues at coordinate 13,797 of JABTTQ020001106.1, forward strand.
AGTAAATGCCAAATAATAACTTATCAAATATGACACATAAAATACTATATGCAATCTTTCAAAATGAACTAGATGGGATGCCCGTGCAATGCACGGACTATATATTCACGTGATCTCCGTTTTGTATCGTTACATGTGCATTTGCCTAATATTCTATAAGTAATATTTTCAGGCATTGTAATAATTTTTAAAATAGTATCAGACAATATGCGAGAAATATAATTTAATATTTTTTATTGCTTAAGTCAAAAAAGAAAATATATCACACCTTAGAATCATTAAAATTTATTCAAGATTATGTATTTGTCTTCTTATATATATATATATATAATGTTATTTGTTATTATGGATGTATGTGATATATATAATATTTGGATTGATATTTTGAGATGTTTTCTTCAATTAAAATAAGCATTTTTTATTTAAATTTAATCAACTTTAATAAAATTCTATCTAATTATAAAAAGTGGGCTCAAATAAAAATTATGCATACATCACAAATAGTCAAAATACAAAAATATACAAATTCGTGTACAATAGTCCGAATATATAATTTTTAAAGTCAATTGAAAAATAAATTTTGAATAAATATATCTTATATTTTTTTACTTATTGTGTGTATTTTTTTTATATATATGCAATATGGATGTCAAATTAAAAATAGTAAAAAGATGATTAATTTGATATATTATTATATTATACATCAATAAAGAATCAAAAATGTAAAAGTAATTTTTTTATAAATAAAAAGATAAATATAATAATTAATGTAGTACACACATTAATTTGAAAAAGTAACTTTTATATAATTTTAATTCAGAAATCTTAAAAGTTAACTACGAAAAATTGTTGTTTCAATAATCATGAACCATTTTTATTGTACATATTTTAATAACTTTTTATAGTATTGTGAAATGAGCGGGAAAGTTTTTGACATACTATTTATAAGTGATTCGCAATTAATAAGCATGTTCGTAAATTATTCGATATTCATAAACACATTCGATTATTAAACAAACCAACACAAACAACTCTCATTTGTATGGGTTCACTTATAGCCCTATCTTCCACTTACTGCAATAAACAATATTGACAAGACATCTACAATTGAAATGTCTCCCAAAATATATGACATCGTTTTTCTTCAAACAAAACAAAACAATCATTGCCCACGTATTATTCAGTCCCACTACCAAAAGATACATCCTCTCAAAATGTTGGAAATAACATCAGACAATTGAGCCTTGATATCATTGCATATGAAACTTGGAACGGGTCCTATATTTTTCCGCAATTTGATTGAGATGTTTGCTTTAAATATCATATATGCACTAAGAAAAAAATTTAAGAGGCAATCTTTTTTATTTCTTTACTATTTGAAAATTCAATCCACTTATTTTAATTGTAAGATAAGATCTTTCAATCAAAGTTAGAGAGAAAAGAAGCCCATGTATTCATTTCCGGAAGTTCCAATATTCAAAGCCTAAACATGCATCAACTTCTTCTAGTCAAGCACTTCACACACACACAAAAGAAAAATAGAAGGAAAAAAAAAAGGGAGGTCAAGGAAATCCTTCACATAATCCTCACTCAACTATTGCATTTCATTCTTTCAGATACACATTAATGAATTACCAATAAATAGAGATAAATGAGAAATTATTAACTTAAGAAACAAAAGCCTAAAATTGTCTCAACACTTCTTACCATTCTACTTAGCTGATTATTAATAATATAATGGTTGAGTTGATTCTTGCTACCAATTCTACTATGAACCTGTACTATATTTACTTCTGAGTTGATCAGAGTAATTATATATTGTCGAAAAATTTTAGATTCCACGATGGATGGACCGAAATGCACCCAAGAACTCCCCAGAATTACCAAGCACTTCAATGTGATTTAGAGGCAATATGACCGAATTCAGCTGCCACCAGTTGCATAAAGTTGCACCGAAGGCTCCAGCTTCTGTAAGATCAGCGGATGCCCAAGCTTCTGTAAAACAGAGTTAATCAGTAATTTTTGGTCTTTATTATTTTTTTGTTTTTACTCAAGCATTAATATATGAGCTTTCGTTGGAACATTCAGCCAACCAAACAAATGTAAATAGGGTATTTGTAATTTTGGAAGATAACTGGGGTTTTTGTAATTAGGCTAAACCTTAGGGTAGTTTTTGTAATTATTCCTAAAATATATCAGAAGAGAACTCATTGGGTATCCCTTTCCCTTATTCTGTAAAAAAAATAATGCTATTTTTTTTACTGTTCTGAGTTCTAAACAGCAAAAACGTTTACTAAAACTGTTGAGAGTTATAAACAGCAGCAATGTTTACTAATAAACAGTTATAAAAATTTCACAACTCAACACCATACTACAGAACTACTAATTTTTCACGACGAAGCCCTTTCCATCCATTGAAAGTAAATGAAAAGGCTTAATATGTTAAAAAATAAAATTCATGACAGACTCAGATATATTTATAAAAGACAAATATCATGCTTCAAATCTTATGAAACTTTTGAAAAATCTTACCTTGCCATGTCTTGCCAACATTTAGCTTCATGAAACCTCACATGATCTCCACATTGATTTGGCTTTGCTTGACATCTCTGCATTTATTTTTGAAACTCAAAATTTTGGAAATCTGCAAACCTAAGGCCTTGTTTGTTTATGTTTCCGAGGCCCAATTTCCAATTTCCAACTATTCATAGAAATAGAATCATGTTTGTTTCTAAAATTTCCAATGGAAATCATCATTTCCACTTTCTACTTTTCACATAAAACATCATCTCAAACCTACAATTTCAATTCTTAACCCTATACAACCCTACATCACTTATCAATCACTATTCTTATTTTTTAATCCAATTATATATGTGGGACCCTCCATTACCAACTTTATCTACTTAAAATACTACTATATATATCTAATGGGACCCACTAGCCTACAATCTTACAAATATAATATTATATATTCAATTAAAATATTCAACCACTATCAACTTTTCAAATTATTATATTCATAAAATACTATTTCAAAATTATTTAACCAAACATAATCTCATTTCCAAACCTACATAAAACTCATTCTCATTCACTTATCCAAACGTAATTCCAATTTTCACACGAAAACCAATAAATTCTGAAAATTCATTTTCCAACACTAGAAACTAGAAATAGTCCATGGAAACATAACCATACAAGGCCTAAACTTCTATAACATACTGTTTCCTACCCAGAATTCAGCTTGGAAAGGATCACAAACACCCTTCTTTTTAACGCTATATTTAAATAAGAGGGTAAATCATAATAACTGATCATTTAGTATAAAAAGAAAATATATATCCTACCATAGCATTTCCGCTGGCCTTGGCTGAATTCCTGTCCAACTGAGATGCACTATTGGTCTTCATGTCTGATCCCAGAGAGAGCTAAAAATTTGAGGGGTAAGAAAGGGTACTTGTTCAAAGAGATATGGGGAGAAAAAAAATTATGCGTGCTATGTGAAATCATACATAAATAATTTTTTGTGGCAACATTTTTACCTGACCGAACTGCTCTGTAGGTGGACTTTCCAAGAGTTTATCACCAGTTGACAATCTGGCTTCCTGCAGAAAATCGGAACCGTGCATGATTTGAGATAAGTAGATTTGAGATAAGTAGATGTTATGATGAAACAGGAAACTAATTAACATTTTTAGAAAAGTACAAAGTGCTTGAACGTTACTGTTAAGATTGTAGATTTCTGTTTTGCATCTTGAATTAAATCAGTATCTGTTACACCTGGATATACCTGCAGATACAATTTCCTTTTTTCAGTTTCTTTGAGAATTTGTCACAAGAAGAAACTTGAACATTCTGTGACTATCAAGTTTTTGAATAATTTCCTATCACTAAACACTTCTTCAGATTTGTATACAGGCAAAGATTGCATGTCTAGTCAACATTCGTTTGTTAATAGGGATCTAGTTCGATCCACTTATCTTGCAAAAAAGAAACTTCAATATGGATCTAAACATCATACAATCCCAAGATTATCCTCCTCAATGAAGAACTTACTAACATTACAGCAATGATTTAAAACTCCCCATATATTTAGGAAACAGGATTAGCAGTTTGCGTTGAGTATCAATCTATATCGGTGGCCTACCTTAGCAGAAGCATGGTGACTGGCCCTCTCCATAGTCTTCAAGTGAAACACCTGATAACATTGCCAACAAAAGGAAAATGAGATCCAGAATAAAGTAACTTCCCCTGCCAAGGAAGAATAATTAATATGTTCATTTTTCTATGTCCTCTGCCAGGCACACGCAAAAATCATCAATGGCTGGCCAAAAAGTTTAATGTGAGAAACTTTTAATTGCTCAAATATTCAAACACAGTCATCAGAACATTAGTCATAAAATATGAAACTTGTTTGGTTTTCTATTTTTTAATGAAGGTCTTCAACTAGCCCACACTACTATCCATAAGGGAACCAAAGAGTTGTTTAGGCTACTTAATGGAAACTTTGGGGTCTCAAACATCAAAACAACAAAAGATATTGTTGACCTGGAAAAATACAATAAAGATTAGAAATGATACTTCAAAAGGAAATTTATGAGAAAAGGTTTTACTGTTTACTTGAAACTCCGGCGATTGTGACATGCTCTTTTTGGGTTGGAGTGACGAACGAGGCTGCAGAATCTATAGAACCCACAGAGAAAAACTCACAGTTAATGTTTGTAGCTAAAATAATCGAATTGCTACATTAGATGCCACAAAGTTTACAGAAGTTCTGTCACTGCAATACCGACTTTTTTGTTCAATGGATGCGCTTTAAAGTTGCAACCCTTTTGTTTTTGGCTTTCAGTTTCGCTAGATGCAGAACTATTCTTGGAGCTGAAATTCAAGAATACACCATACTTCATCAACAAGAGTACTTTAAATTTCTATTCAGACGATATGAAAGGGTAAACAGATACCTTCGCCTTTGTGCTCTCAGCATTGTTTCCAGTTCTGGTTCCCTTGGAATAGTAACCTTTTAATTGGAAATTGTATAAATCAGCATCAAGATATAAAACCCATAGACCGAAAGCTTTTGGATGGATATAAGTAAGAAAATTTCAAAATTAATATGCTTTCAGGCTTTTATAGACTGTACAATTCTTTCACCATGCGTGAATAAAGCTAATAACATTGCCTCCACGTGCAACATATTAATGCAGTTAAACAGTTTCATAATTTGGGTACGAAAAATACCTTCTTTGAAGATTTATGCAATAACGAAAAGTGATGCTTCAAATGGGCAACCTGGACAACACAAGATTTACAAGTAAGGAATTTTTGATATACATGGTATTCATTTTCTGTTTCTGATGCTCCAATTAACAAGTTACAATTTTGCATACAAGACTGATGAATCCATCCTGAAATTACGAAATCATCATAGAACAATGAACAACAGATAGCTAACTGAGTAAAAGTTTAAGTTTACGATATTCTTCAAGTAGCGGATCATGTTCATTTGGCTTCTTTTTCAGTATCAAATCACATCTAAACTTAATTATAATAGAAATCAATAAAACTTGCCACATTGTGGTGAATATTTATGCGTGGTAACTATCTAGAGCTACCAGTCATATTTCACCTGCAAACTTTGCCATTCTCAGATTCTATTTTTCTTTCATTTGGAGTTATAACACTTTATAGGCACCAGTTCTTACATAGCAATCAATTGTTTGTATGCACCACCATGAAAAATCGACTTGTCTACTTATAATTCTTTTAATGATCGGTCGACCAGTTTGACATTTGTTGAGATATTATAATATATATAGACTAGTGCCTTAACTTTAGGGTAGTGCCCTATTTTGGGGGTTTATGCTTTCTTTCTTTTCCTTATTTTATGGGATGATTAAAGTAGTCTTTTGCCTATATAATGTTGTATTCCCTTCATGTTTTAATACAAGAGAAAGTAAATCAGTTTCATATGGTATCATAGAGCAAGGTTCCCAAATCCTTTTTTTTTTTTTTTCTTTTTCAGAAATCCAAGTTTTCATTTTTCAGTTTCCAGATTCTAATTTCCAGAAATCCCAGTTTCAGTTTCCAGGTTCCATTTTCAGGAACATTAAGTTTTCAGTTCCTTTTTTTTTCTGATCGGAATCACTGTTCCGACATCTGTTCACGGCGGTACTGTTCAAAAATACTGTTCACGGTGGTACTGTTCACGACGGTACTGTTCACAAAACACTGTTCATTCCAGAATCACTGTTCACACCCACAGAAAAATATTGTTCTACCCGGAAATACTATTCTGCCGGAAAATTTTATTTCCGCCGGAAAGCACTGTTCATGTCCGGTTATTTAAGTAATGTCTTATTCATCTTTCAAAACAACGGATGTCGTCTCGTTCGCCTTTCAAGGGTCCACAACCATTACAACCGACATATTGAATGGTACAAACTTCTCGAAATCTAATTGTGAGTTTGTTTTATCTCCAGTGAATATAAAGAGTATTCTACGGTGAAGGCAGCCCAACAATGATCACCCTCTTCACCACTATAGCTCACACTCATAATTCTACGGTTTGTCTCTCTCACTCTACACCAATGGGATGAGTTTTGGATTCCGGTGCTTCGATCATGTAATCGGTAATTCCTCTTTTTTTTCTCGTAAATATCACAAACCAAATTTCCCCATTATGTTATTCTTGTTGCGGATGGGTCTAAAATCCGTGCCACCGGAGTTGGGGGGTTTCACCAACTCCCTCAATTTCATTGAGTTCGAGTCTTATTGGTTCCTAATTGTCCTTTTAATTTGATATCCATAAGTAAATTAACTCGTTCCTTAAATTGTACCATAACTTTCAATTCCGATTCTTTTTTGATACAAGATCGAGACGGGCGGGGCGATTGGTGCAGGATCGAATCTCGTGGTCTCTACTACCTTCAACCAACAATTTCCACTCTATGTGCCGCTAGTGCATCTCCGATCTTCTTCATCGCGTCGTTTGGGTCACCCGAGTCTACCCAAGTTAAAAACAATGGTACCCGGTCTTTCACACTTGGAATCTTTAAATTGTGAGTCTTGTCAATTAAGTGCAAACATGTTCGCGCCTCTTTTTCTAATTGTATTAACAACGAGCTTCATCTCTCTTTGATATTGTTCATTCTGATGTTTGGGGTCCGAGTCGTGTTCCGTCTATCCTAGGTTATCGGTATTATGTCACTTTCATTGATGATTTCTCTCGGTGTACTTGGATATTTCTAATGAAAGATCGTTCTGAGTTGTTTGGTATTTTTGAAACTTTTTGCTCAGAAATTAAGACTCAATTTGGTAAAATGATTCGTGTCTTGCGTAGTGATAATGCAAAAGAATATTTCTCGCTTCAATTCCTTTACACGTTCCAATGGCATTATACATCAATCCAGTTGTCCTCATACTCCTCAACAAAATGGGGTAGCTGAACGAAAACATAGACACATTGTTGACACAGCTCGCACCTTGTTGATCTATGCCAATGCACCTTTAAAGTTTTGGGGTGATGCTATCCTGACTGCCACTTATTTGATAAATCGAATGCCATCCTCTGTGTTGAATGGTCGGGTTCCCTACTCTATTTTGCACCCCTGACCCCTGTATATGTTGTTCCCCCTCGTATTTTTGGTTGTACTTGTTTTATTCATGACCTATCTCCTAGTCGTGAAAAATTGTCCGCTTTCGATCTATCAAGTGCATTTTTCTTGGTTACTCCCGTTCTCGGAAAGGTTACCGCTTACTCACCTCCTACAAATCGTTTCTACATTTCCGCCGATGTTACTTTCTTCGAGGACATATCATACTTTTCTTTCGCAACTACTATCCCTTCTCATGACTTGGATCGGGTTTTTTTTTATACCCTACTTAGAGTTTCTTCGACCAACTCCCGAGCCTTCTATTTCCCAAAGACATTGCGGATGCTCCACCATCTTCACCGCAATCTTCTCCACCTATTAATCGATTTGGCATCACTTATGAAAGACGGTCCGAGCCACGAGCCAGATCTGTTCCAGCAGGTCTCTCTCCCTGCACCCGATCCACCTGTTTCACCCGATTTGCCTATCGCCATCCGCAAAGGTATACGCTCTACCCGTAATCCTTATCCTATCTACAATTTTTTATCCTACCATCGTTTGTCTCTTACATATTATGTTTTTGTTTCTACACTCTCTTCTATTTCTATTCCTAAGACAGTTTCCGAAGCACTATCCCATCCAGGATGGAAACAAGCCATGATTGATGAAATGTCAGCTTTGGATTGCAACCATACTTGGCAGCTTGTTCCTCTTCCTTCTGGAAAATCTGTTGTTGGTTGTCGTTGGGTGTTTAATGTTAAAATCGGCCCTGATGGCCAAGTCGATCGCTTGAAAGCTCGGCTGGTAGCCAAAGGATATACACAAGTCCATGGTCAGGATTACACTGATACTTTTTCTCATGTTGCAAAGATGTCCTCAGTTCGTTTATTCCTCGCTATGGCTGCCATGAAACATTGGCCTCTCTTTCAGTTAGATATCAAAAATGCCTTTTTGCATGGTGACTTGGAAGAGGAGATTTATATGGAGCAACCCCCTGGGTTTGTTGCTCAGGGGGAGTATGGTTTGGTATGCAAGTTACAGAAGTCTTTATATGGTTTGAAACAATCACCTCGGGCTTGGTTTGGCCGATTCAACAAAGTTCTTCAACAATTTGGGATGATCCGCTGCGAAGGAGATCATTCGGTCTTCTTTCGATGCTCCTCAGCAAATAGATATATCTACATTGTGGTTTATGTTGATGACATTGTAATTACTGGCGATGATTGTGAAGGTATCAAGGCATTAAAACAACACTTATTTCACAATTTTCAAACGAAGGACCTAGGTCCTCTTCGTTCATTTCCTGGGATTGAAGTAGCTCAATCAAAGTCGGTATTGCTATTTCTCAAAGGAAATATGCTCTTGATATCCTAGAAGAAACAGGTCTTACTGATTGTAAACCAGTTTCTACTCCAATGGATCCTAATGTAAAACTCCTTCCTAATCAGGGGGAGCCCTATCATGATCCGGGAAGATACCGAAGACTAGTTGGGAAACTGAATTATCTCACCATGACTAGATAGGACATATCTTTTCCAAGAAGTATAGTAAGTCAGTTTCTCAATTCTCCTTCGATAGCCATTGGAATGCGAGTTATTCAATTGTCAAATACATTAAAGGATCACCTCGGGAAAGGACTTGTTTTCACTAATAGAGGCCACACTAATATCATTGGGTATTCAGATGCTGATTGGGCAGGAGATGAGAATGATCAAGATCTACTTACAGTTCTTGTATATTCATAGGAGGAAACATGATTTCATGGAAGAGCAAGAAGCAAACCGTTGTTGCTCGGTCAAGTACGGAAGCCGAGTATCGGGCTATGGCTCATGCAACATGTGAGCTTTTGTGGCTGAAACATTTATTGCAAGAATTACATTTTTGTGATGTTGGTTCTATGGAGCTCGTGTGTGATAATCAGTCAGCTTTGCATCTCTCATCCAATCCAGTTTTTCACGAGAGGACGAAACATATAGAAGTCGATTGCCATTTCCTTAGAGAAAAGATTATCTCTGGAATCATCAAGACCTCATTTGTCAACTCTAGAGATCAGCTTGCTGATATATTTACTAAATCTCTACGGGGTGCTCGGATAACTTATATATGTGACAAGATGGATGCATATGATGTATATGCTCCACCTTGAGGGGGAGTGTTGAGATATTATAATATATATAGACTAGTGTCTTAACTTTAGGGTAGTGCCCTATTTTGGGGGTTTATGCTTTCTTTCTTTTCCTTATTTTATGGGATGATTAGAGTAGTCTTTTGCCTATATAATGTTGTATTCCCTTCATGTTTTAATACAAGAGAAAGTAAATCAGTTTCATAACATTCTACATCAGAAATACTGTGCAATTTTTTGCAACAACCTTAAGAATTTTACGATAAGTTCCACTTGCATAATTAGATTCTTAATTCCAAACCACAGGGACCTGTCAGTAAAATGTTCAGATAGCCTAATTATTACAGAGAAATGTGGACTTTCACTGTGTGGATACTCATGTTATATCAAGATATACTATACGTTTAAGTTCATACTGGCTCTAATCTAACTCTATCTTCATTCAAACTTCATTTAAAATTTGTCTCCTCCATGTTCTTTTACACAAAGGACCTATCAGACTACACAAACTTAACTGTTTTCCATTGCAGACCATAAAAAGCTCTTGAATGTATCTGCTGCAACTATACTCCTGACAATGGAGTTTGATACCTAAAGTAAATTAACTTACAAAGTTGAAACAAAATTCAATCTTGTGAAATATGCAAATTTACCGATCATCCTACACACCAGAAAGTTGTTTGCACTAACTCCTTGTTAATCTTAAGATAAAGCAAATGAAGTATTTGACTTTAGTTCTTGAAATAATCACATGTATTCTTTTTCATGTTTGGGAATGTTATATTAGTATAACATACCTGAGAAGTCAAGTCTATCAAGAAATTTGGAAGTTTCTGGAACATCAGTAAAAGATTGTTTGTATGTACCTTTCTTAAGTAGCCAATATCAAGCTTTTGTCTTTTTGTTGCAAGGTTATCAAATCCAGTAGGACTCTGCAAGCCTTTCTGATCAAGCTTGCCTGATGTTTTCTGGAACCTGATAAACAAGAAACAATAAAATACACCTAAATAGAGCATATATCCAAAAGAAGGATCTTTAACTTCAAATTAAGGAGCACCAACTAAAAAGGAATGAATAACTCCACATAATCCCATGTCATGATGGTCAAAGAATAAGGAATGTCAACTATGAACAACAATAATTCTTATCCAAAACTGAAACTTAAATGAAGGTTAGACCTTGTACAAAGGTGGCCGGAATGCTTATGATTCACTTTTTGTTTTGCCAAATGACTGGCTGTAGGTTCCATAAAGGTCGAACTCCTTGGTTGAAGTAATTTATCAGCTGACTTCGTTTTAACTTTTGCAGTATCTTGAAGCATTAGAGAGCTTTTTCCTGAAGAGAAACGAACACTCGTGAAAACAAGAAAGAAAACAGAAGATAGATTATAATAGAAATCTCAAAATTGAATAAGATTTCTTTTTGTCTTGCTATAGGTAAATTATGGTAACAAAAAGCGTTAACAAGACATATATACTTAATCATAATGAGTATTTATTGCATAAAAAATTAAACACGACTGAGAACCATCCATTCATTTCAAACGAATTTGCACAATGTTAACACTTGCAAATAAATCTAATCTTACTAAATCTAATCTACAGAACCTGAAACCACTAGAGCTAAATATGAAAATAGAGTCTTCTCTTTATTAAGCCCAAAACACTTCCATAGAATACCATAACAAAGGAGTTTTTGGATGCTAAATGTAAGCTGGTGCAACCTCTTTGATCTACCCTAGCAACTGCAGGAATATGATTCGCTATAGACAACTCAGTTTAGAGTGCAATCAATCATCTCAATTGGGGTAAATTAAAAGGAAAACTGCAGTTAAAATGCACGCTTAAGCAGTAAGCTCGTTAAATCATCTCTCAGTTTATGAGCCAATACTCACATAATAGGGGATGATCATCCACTACTTTGAAAAACCAACAGATGGCCAAAGTTGAGCAGCAACATGAAAAGGATAGCACATGAGATTCAGGGGGAGTTCTTAATGAAGAACTAAGCAATATTTTCCTCCCTATTGAATAGTGCATTCATAATAGATTCGTTCTTCTATCAAATCTTGTCCAAGTAATTTCCAAATAACCACTAAGGTACATGTATTCAGCCAAGAAACAATCAGGATTTATTTAATTTCACAAGTGTGCAGAAGTTGACGCGTGGCCAAGTGCTTTTGAAACTAATTCAATTAATAATGTTTGCTTCCAAATAACGGAAATCCAACTCTATCATGAAAAAAAACTCATAATGGCCACAAGCCAAGTGCCAAGTTGTAACAATCGTCTTCTGCACAGCTGTTTAAGTATACACTCTTTACATTAAGTCGAACAAAAATGTGCCACCACAGGGGAATGATGCTAAAAAACAAAGACAAAGTAAAAACACACTCTGTACATAATACACACACACACACATATATATATATATATATATATTTCTTTAGCTCATTGAGGTCGTGGAAAAATTTAACGATATTAAATCACATGGAATACAAGACTATACCACGTAAAGAAAGACGATACTCAAGACTATCTAGTTGCAATTAATTTTCTCAGATATCTTTTGCACATCACCAATGGAGAATCACAGCAATATTAAGACATGAAGTCACATTTCAATGTTTACATTGTGATTATGCTAAAACTAAATCCACCGTGGAGCATTACAGATATGTTCGATATGGTATTTATAAGAAACCAATAACATTTTGTACCTTTGGCATTCTTTTTTGCAGTGGAAATTCCACTCCGGCTATCAATATCTGAACTGCTGCTGATTGACTTGGTGATGTTGCTGTATTTTGCTTTTGAAGAGTTGGGCAAAACCTCCAAAGAGAGTAATTTCTCCAAATTCAGCTTCACAATAAATGCTGGATTGTCACAAGGAAATATGGGCAAGAAGTGAGAATGAGCAAGGGGAACTCATATGGTCAAGATCAAAATATGGCCAATTTTGCTAAATCTTGACAATAAAACTTGGTATATATATCACAACCTGCTCCCTACCACCTCTCCTTTCTTTTAGAAAAAAATCCTACAAGTTTTATTTTGCTGTATTACATTTAATTAAATGGAAAACTTTGTTCTACACGCATACACCGTGTGATTAGTAAGTGCCATCAAATTGTATTTGTTTTACTAAGGGACATTACATCACAAAAGGAAATAAATTACCTTGGTGCATGCATGAATTGCTTCTCTATGAAAAGGGTTTTAGCAAGGTGATCTAACTATAAACACTAACATCAACATAAAAGAACCAAACTCCAACATCATAGACATCAAATGGTCGTATATAAACCCGAAAACACATAACAACGCCATTCAAAGAAGACCACGCACATATGATAAAAAATCAAACAACAAAAAAATCTCTTATACAACACAAACATTATCAAATCAAATCACGCTTCAAATAACAAACAAAAAAAAAATCACTCACGCGAAGGGGGATAATCTCCAGAAACTTCAAACCACCGTTCTGCCTCCTCAATCTCGTAATCAAACTCCGGCCTCGTGAAATCGAAAAACTGAGAGGCCTCAAACTCGTACTCCTCGTCAGTTTCCGCAGGCTCCACGTCATAGTCGTCTTCAATAAAATCCTCCATTTTTTTCCCTTGATTAATTCGCCGACAACGCCCTATTCCATACTGGTTTCGTTAAAGGAAACCATTAACGCTTCCTTTTTTTTTCTTCCGCAAATAATACAGAGTTTGGTTGCGGAGGAGGAATGAGAGAAGGAGAATGAGTGTGTTTTATTTTTTGTACTGTTCTGATGAAAATGCGAACTTCTCGTGTTCGTAAAAACAGAAGAGAGGAGGAGAAGAAACAATAACAAGTAATGGTAAAATTGCCACTTTATAAATTTAGCGCCACGCTTGGACAAACACAGGAATTTAAATTTGTGGGCCCTTTGTGCGAAATTAGTTACCTGTATTTTTTAATTGACGTAAATACCCTCGTCATATTTGGGTAAAAATAATTTTTACTTTTAATTGGGTGTTTAGGATTTTTTTATTAAATGAACACAAATGTAGACGAGTGTTGATAATTATGATACAGATCATCAAACTATTTGAAAACTTATTAATAAGTTAGTAATTTATGTCATATTTATATTATAATAAATGATATATGTAGATTAGTTGATGTAATCGGAATTAATCAACTTGAATTGCTTAAAATGTATTTAACCTAATAGGCATTGATTCCACAAGGTACAAGTATGAAATTATAAATTCTTGGCCAAAAAAGTTGATCCTTTCTATTTTGGGGGTTGATATCAATTATCTCCATATATAGACCAAATCCCCTTACCTCCTTGTCTCCTTGATGTTAGGTTGATTGGGTTAAAAATGACCTAAACTTTAGGGAAAAACAAATCCAGTTTAGTTTTTACTTTTTGCTATTTTATATGTATCTCCTCACTAATCATAGTGTTAGCTGATATATATAACTCTAAATTTTTATTCGAGATTAAAGTACTACATAATTGATAAGATGTTTGCTTAATTTACATTATGTGAATTATTTGAAATTATTCAGGTCCTGGATTGAATTTGGGTCAAATAAGATCCGACTTTTCGATCTAATCAAACGGAAATAGAAGCAAAATTTTCAAAAAACGAGCTTTAGATATAAAAATACGAGATCATGTTAATCTTGGGGGATGGTGTGTGTTTCTCTTCTTCTCCGCGTGGGAAGTGGTGTCTTATTTATATTTTTTGTCCAAATTGTTTCCTACTACAAGTCAGAATCCTATTTTATTTGAACTTTCTAAGTTTAAAATGAGTTGATTCTGCTTGGAAATTACTTGATTAATAATTATATTAATACCATAAATATCATATATTTATTTAATTTAAAAATTATAGAATATTAGATATTTCCAAAATTAATAAATAGTAATATATTAGCCAAAATTTTATAAAAACCTATTTTCCATTAACTCTTAGGATCCTAAAATATTGTTTTTTACCCGTTTACATTAGGAAGGTGAATCAAGGACCAGGATCTATATTTATAAGTTCAAATAAGTTAAATAAATAATTAAACTCTTTAATTAATTCAATCGACTTATTAACTCTGATATTACTCCTCTATAAATTTGGAATTGCACTCTTATAGTTATAAATTATCGTACTCTATGAATTTGAGCAGTCCATTGATAGAAATATTACATATAGATTAATCATCCATAGACAATTCGTAATTGAAGCTAGATAATATCCGTTAAACCTCTTTCAATAATTTTTTATCATCATTTACCATTTAATTCGCTAGTGAATGATTAATTTATAAGCGGATCATAAATTAGAGATCTCAAACCATTCGGTTCCATAATTAACAATGAGAGAATCGTCTTTCTACTTTTCACAAAAAACGAATGAATTCCATGTGATTGAATCTAAAATGTAAATGTTGGGAATATCGTAGATCAAATTTAAACGATCAAATTAAGAATCACACATAAATAAATAGTGGTCTATAACCACTTAGGATTAAGATTTATCTATATATGATCATCTAGTGATTAATTTGATTTTACATTTCTATGACGGAATTTGTATGAAAAGTTCACATTAAATCGGTCCAAGTTCTACATGATTAAATCATATATATAAGTGTCCCCACTAAGATGTCAACGATTCGGACAATCCGTCGACCGCACTGGTCCTCATGTGACTACGCCACTTAGCAGTACACCTTTTGGACTCGAGGGGACAAACAAAGTCCCAACAAACAAGACTAAAAAAACCAAAAAGCAGATAAAGGAAAAGAAGAACAACCTGCTCCTCTCCAACAACCTGTTTGCCACTGACCGACCCCCAATCCGCTGCCGCCACCCCCACGATCACACTACCCACTCCTTTGTTATACCGAAATGTTGAGTTTTGGTGTCAAAAATAAAAGAAGGGCTTTTGTATCCCACATTGGTTGTGGAACAAAAGGGATGGGAGGCTTAAGGTTATTTAAGGAACCCATGTGGTGTGGTTACAATTGCACCAGTCAAATACACTTTAACCTTTGTGGTTTGACTCTAGTTAAATTCCTCTCTTGTATTCTCAAGTATGGAGAGTTGGGAGAGAGGTGTGAGTTAGTCAAAGGTTTGTAAGAGTGTGGGGTTACTGGGGTCGGGAGAGAGAATGTCTGTATGATTGTAAAAATGTTTCACATAGTGGAATTTCTTTCTCGGTGGGCCCGTGGTTTTTCTCCGGTTTTGGAGTTTTCACGTAAATTCTTGTGTCGTGGATTGTTGTTATTTTTTCATGTTATTTCTCGGTTATTTCTGCTTGTCCCTAGGGGATGAATGTGGGATCCGATTTTTCCCAACAAGTGGTATCAGAGCCCGGGTTGGGTCTCTTGAAATTCTCGAGTATGCTGTGGGTCGCAGCCGATGCGACCGACCTTCCACATCAGAAAAGATTTCTTGAGCGGTATCCGGGGGTCTCTTTGGAGGCGGTTGTTCATTAGGCTAGGGTGGTTCAAGCAGGTGGAGAAATTTGATGGAAGAATCGGGTTTGACTTATGGCATGTATAAGTCAAGGATATGATTGTATGATCTGGGTTACACAAGGCTTTGAAGGTTAACTGTCAAGGTGGAGGTGGAGTTAATCTGGCAAATAACTTCTAATCCGGGCTAACATTATGGCAGTGAGGATTTTCTCTGATGAGAAAATGTATGTCCTTTTGGCATATCAAGTTGCCATGAAAGAGGATGTGGTTATGTTAGTGGGTCCAGAAATTTGCACATGGGCATTGACTTGTCATGGAAAGATGCAGGTGTGGTGGAATTTCACACAGGCATTGGTTTGACATGGATGCAGGGTGTGTGGTGAAATTTACACACGGGTATCAGTTTGGCATGGATACAAGGTGTGTGTTATGTCGATGGCTGAAGGACTTCCAGGAGGGCCAAAAGCTGGGAGTTGCACCATAAATTTCAGCGGGTTTTTCGACATGTGCCGAGGAAATTCTTAGAATGGTGTATTCTAAGTGGTCTACTCATATGGTGGAGTAGGATTCTCTGGTTTGAGAATGATGGTTCTCTGATTTGAGAATCGTGATTGTCGGTGAAGACAATGGTGGAGCTTCTTTTATTTTGCCAAGGTGGAGTTTGTTGAGTTTTGGTGTCAAAAATAAAAGAAGGGCTTTTGTATCCCACATTGGTTGTGGAACAAAAGGGATGAGAGGCTTAAGGTTATTTAAGGAACCCATGTGGTGTGGTTACAATTGCACCAGTCAAATACACTTTAACCTTTGTGGTTTGACTCTAGTTAAATTCCTCTCTTGTATTCTCAAGTATGGAGAGTTGGGAGAGAGGTGTGAGTTAGTCAAAGGTTTGTAAGAGTGTGGGGTTACTGGGGTCGGGAGAGAGAATGTCTGTATGATTGTAAAAATGTTTCACATAGTGGAATTTCTTTCTCGGTGGGCCCGTGGTTTTTCTCCGGTTTTGGAGTTTCCACGTAAATTCTTGTGTTGTGGATTGTTGTTATTTTTTCATGTTATTTCTCGGTTATTTCTGCTTGTCCCTAGGGGATGAATGTGAGATCCGATTTTTCCCAACACGAAACACCACAGATCCACCACCAAACACCCGAACACAACTCCTCCAATGCAACAAACCGAGTAAAAACCCGAGCATCTCTCGCCTTGGGGCTTTGAGATTGGGGACGCGTGGATCAGATAATGCATTCAAAATAGAATTCTGAATGGTTTCTATATGTTACAATGAGATTGAGATTTTCTATTTTACCTTCCATGTTTTATTTCTAGTCCTTTACATCGGATGAGTGTCAATTGACACGCGTATAAGATGATATCAAAATTGTACATGTGTCATTCATCCAATGTATAAAATAGAGAGCGAAACAAGAAAAGTAAAACGGGAGATCTCATCCCGTTACAACGTGTACTCCAAACTAGATTAACTAACTCGGTGTGACCAAACTAATATTCTATACTGAATGAGCGCCACACCTTGGTAAATGGTAGTTGGTCTATTCATTAGATAAGAGTGGTTTTAGTTAGTCGACTAGTTCTACACTTCTACCCAACACGATTATGGAGGAGAGCAGCCTAGCTCTCACTATTCCAATCAGACTAATTAGTCAAATTTTGGCGATTACTTTAGATAACCAAATTATCAGGCGATCATTTATTTGCATCCAAACCACATAATCAATTTGGGTATGAGCCCATAAAAAACCTCTAATAATAGCCAACTCTATCCTAATTCCTAAAACTCAGCTCAATTAATAGCTCAAATCGTAAAACGGCCCAAACTTATTTTTCTCCAATTTACCTAAATACAAAGGAAATTTACGAATGATGACGCTATTCACGCCCCCAAATTTTTAAATATAAACACCTCCATATAATTGCAAAAATGATATTCACTTAAAAGACTAAATTACCATTGCTTAATAAGTTTTAAAAACACCACATCATTGATCCACGTTCTTCTTCTTCTTGATGAAGTTGTTTTTTTTCTTCTATAAATTCTAAATTTTCCCAACATCAAAATTGTTGCAGATATGAACAATAAAATATTCGTATCCCCAAATAATAAATATATATTCTTAATTTATAGCATAAAATATGTTATTTCTCAAATTTTCAGGTTGAAAAATACTGTTGGTTAGTAGCAGTGTGACACTTTGCAGTTTATCACACACTATGACAAACATGGCATGATAGCAAAAAATCCATCGTGACATGATGACAAAAAATTCATTATCCATCATGTCACCTAGGACTTTTTGTACAAGGGTAAAATTAAGAATTTCGGAAAGTATATTTAGTAATTATATTATATTTTAAAAAATAGATGAGGGGTATGTTTAGTAAATGTATTCGTCAATTTTTTAGTGTGAATAGCGCCACCCATTCACGAATGAAGCCAATTTGTGCAGAGCAGCAGAAGCAAAGAAAAGACAGAAAAGGCATTTCAGTCTTTACACAACCCGGCAAAAGATTCCAAACAGAATCCCATCTTTGCCTTGCCTCGCCAGCCAAGCAAAATCACCACCTCAAACTTCACGAAACCACACACTCTCTCGCCACCAGTAAACCCTCCGTATGCGGCCAATCCTTATCTCCACCGCCGAGTCGCCTTCTCCGGCTTGATACTCCGGCGACTCACATGACCCGTACCCGAGCCCTGAACCGAAAGAATCGACCCGAAACCCGACCCGAAACGGCATGAGACTCATAGTGCCTTTACAAGGAGTAGTTCAAGGCAGGGGTGGTCTAATCCTCGGTTCGCTAATCCCCTGCGCTTTATTCTATTTCCTTCAATTTTACCTCAAACGACACCGTTCGCCCCCCTCAAACCCTCCGTCGCAGTCCCCGTCGGCGGCGAACCTTTCCGAGCTGCCACGCTCGTCTTCGCGTGCCAATTTGCTGGCGCGTGGCTCCACAGGGCGCGCCAGCTTGTCGGCTCGGGCGACTTCCATTGCGAAGCCGAATGATTCGCCTTACTACATTGGGTTGGATCGAGTACGAGAGGATCCTTATGATGAAATCGACAATCCGGATGGTATTATCCAGCTTGGATTGTCAGAAAATAGGGTAACAACGCATGATTTCCTTTATCATTACTTTGCTTATTGGTGAATTTGAGAGTGAGTTGTTTGCGTTAACTCTGACTTTATTTTCGTTTTATTGCTTTGCAGTTGTCGTTGGATTTAATTGAAGACTGGGTTTCACAAAATTTGACTGATTCGAAACTCGGAGTAGGGAGTCAGGCTTTGGGGCTTAGCGGAATTGCAACGTACCAGCCGATGGACGGATTAATGGAGTTCAAAGTGGTAATGAAACAATCATTTCACTTATCTTCTTTACCTGATTTAGATTTTGGATTTAAAGTAGAACTGGTGCATCACTTGACCAATTTTTAACAACAAATTAACAATGGAACTAATTGGTGTTAACTCCAAGTCTGAAGGGTACCCCCAACAAATGCATTGAAGGATCATCAACCTTAAAGAACATAGGTTTTTGCATTTGACTTTTGCCTGGTCGAATTGCGAGAGATCAAGGCATTTCACTGAGGAATTTGCTAGTGTTAGTTCGAGTGATACAATGTCTTGTTTGATTGAGTTGCACGCTCCATACGTAGCCAATCTACACTTGAGCGCACAGTTGTATCTGGTATATCTTTGACATTAGTTGGGGAAAATTTAAGCATAGTCAATGAGCTATGCGTGCCATAAAACAAAAAGTCGGATACAAATGTGGTTGACAGTATCTGTAATAATCCAAGGTAGCAGATATCAAGCCTGTCCAATATAAAAGTAAGTGGGGTCCAACAAATGCAAATAGTAGTGAATCTAGAATCACTTGTCCCTTTAAGCTTAAACAAAACAAGAGGAATGAAAAGGAACTGATGATGAAAATCTTTGAGACACTGGGGAGGTAAAGAGTTTGTTCGGTAAGATATTATAGCATGTCTGGTTAAATGTTTAAGTCAAGATTTTTAATTAATGAAGATTTCAATCCTTCCTAGCAATATTATAAAAAATTCATGACATTTGCAACATTGAGTAATATGTTTCCTGCTGTGATGCAAATCTTGCTATTGAAAGAAAACGTCAATCCTAATGTGATCCTTTGCTAATCCTGTCTGATGCATGGATCCGTACCTCTCGTTTAGGGGTGAATGTATGCTGGGGCGAGAACCCTCTACTCCAGTTCATGAGCTAAACTTTCCCCAATGAAATATTCACGTAAATAAGTTTTCTTATTTAACTGTTTTGTCCTAGAGTATTATGACGTATATATTGTGATCTAACCTCTTAATGATAATATGTTAAAGGAAAGCAACATCAGGATTCCTAATAATAATCTATATGAAATGGATTTGTCCTTGATCTATTACCTTTATACTCTACATTCTGTACTATTTATATTTTCTTTAATAAACAATCAGAATGAAAACCAATGACAAGATATCCTGGGTTTTATAAATTATCCTGGAAAGTCATTTTGAATTTTCATTATTTATGTTTCAAACTTTTATTTAAATTATAATCTTACAAATGAATATATGTCACTCAAATATCTATTCTTTCTTTCTTTCCATGATTCAGTTATAATTGTTTCGCTTATCAGAAAATTTATGTTCGCTATTGATCCATATAAATTTCTAAAATTGTTTATGTTGCCTTCATCTGAATAAAGTATCATACAAATGTTGCAGGCGATGGCTGATTTCATGACTGAAGTAATGGGGAGAACCGTCTCTTTTGACCCTTCGAGAGTGGTATTAACTTCTGGTGCAACTCCTGCGCTTGAGATACTAAGTTTTTGTCTGGCTGACCAAGGAAATGCCTTCCTTGTACCTGCGCCCTACTATCCTGGGTATTGCAACCTTTTTATGCTAATATTTGATCTTTGATGACACCATTCTTCTTTGTTAAACTTTGCTGTGTATACTTCCCATTTTTGTTCCTTCATATTCCTCAACATCGTATGCTATGAATTTATTTATTTTCTTCTTCTTTTTAACCATCAATAGGCATATTGTATAATACCTATTACCTTTCTGCAGATTCGATAGGGACATAAGATGGCGAACAGGAGTTGAGCTAATCCCCGTTCACTGTCGCAGCTGTGATAACTTCACATTAAGCATCACGGCTCTTGAACAGACATTTAATCAGGCAAAGAAACGAGGTCATAAAGTCCGAGGAATTCTCATTTCTAATCCATCTAACCCTGTCGGAAACTTGCTGAATAGGGACACACTTTACGATCTCCTAGACTTTGCCAGAGAGAGGAATATCCACATCATATCAGATGAAATATTCGCAGGTTCAACATATGGGAATGAAGAGTTTGTAAGCATGTCGGAGATAGTTGACTCAGAAGATGCTGACAAGGATAGGGTTCACATCATATATGGATTGTCCAAAGATTTGTCCATCCCGGGCTTTAGGGTTGGAGTTATATATTCCTATAACGAAAATGTTTTGGCGGCGTCCAGGAAATTAACTAGATTTTCATCAGTTTCAAGTCTAACCCAGCAGATTCTAGTATCAATGCTTTCAGATAAAAGGTTTATTCAGGAATACATGAAGACAAATAGGCAGAGAATACGCACAATGTGTGATTTATTTGTTGCAGGTTTGAGAGAGCTGGGTGTGGAATGCACAAAAAGCAGTGGTGGCTTATATTGCTGGGTTGATATGAGCAGGTTAATTAGTCCTTACAATGAGAAAGGGGAGCTTGATCTATGGGATAAGCTTTTAAATATAGGCAAGATCAACGTAACTCCTGGCTCGGCCTGTCACTGTATTGAACCAGGATGGTTTAGATTCTGTTTTACTACATTAAATGAAAAGGAGATTCCTGTAGTCATGGAACGAATACAAAAAGCCGTTGAAAGTTGTAAACCTTCTGTATAAATGTTTTAGAATTTATTCTTATTGGTCCCAATTGGCCAGATTTTACGCCATGGTTTAATTGCACTGGCTATTTATTTTAAGAGTTGGAGTTGGTTTATCAGTGTACCGTCTCAGTATCATTAAATATTGAAACTTGTTCTTGCATCAGAAAACTTAAAATAACACAACATGAACATTTAAGAATGGAAAGTAGAACTGGCAGAGAATTTCCAGGTTTGAATGTAACTATTGCCGGAAGGCAATTTTACATTAGCTTTAATTGCAGTTGTCTCTTCAACTTCGTTTGCCATCCAGTGATGCCATTACCACTTCCAAAGATGAAGCAACCAAAGGCATTCCTCTTCACAAAGTCCTGTCATCCATAAGGGGTCCAAGATGAAGTTGTAGTCAGGTAAATAATTTAATTATTCATACCGAAAGTACAGTTATATTTGCTTGTGTTTAGGATATTTATCTGCTGTTGATACATCTTTTTACGATAAAATAAGTGGAGACATATACTTACCATGGATGTCTGTTTATGCATTTTGTTAACTTTCCTTTGGCAACTTCTTCTTCGGCTCATCACTATCAGCTCTCCAAGTGTCAGCAGTGGTCTTCCGACTTGACTGGAGTTGCGTTCATGCATGAGTTCTTTACCTTGTAAATCCGTTTTTTGAGAAGGATCCTTTGTCCCGCATCCAACCTTGTTCGGTAAACTTGAATTTGACGCTAATAGAGGAAAAAGCCACTCCAAGAAAGAAGCCCCAACCAAGCTTGCCGTGCCTGTGGCATAGCTGCTAGTAGTACTCTCTGTTTCAGAAGCTGGCGAACCAGGACTCTGCAGCTGCCCACCGTTCGTATTCGTCAATGCAAACGAAGTTTGCTGCACAGGAACGGCCGTTGAAAGTTCAGCAGTTGATATTAGACCGTTGGCTAGCAGAGAACGTGCCGAGCTGAAAGAATCGCCCGTTTTAAAACTGCAGGTATCGAACTCTGAGTCTGATAATTCGTCTCCTTCATTTCCATGCAGGTCATTACTGTTTCCATAGTCATGGTTTGACCATTTATGTGGAGGTGCAAATGTGGACTCCATAGGAGGTTGTACAAAAGACTGGAGAGGTGTACCGGGCTTTTCTTCCCATTCGAAGGGGACCGAGATTACGAGCTTGACGGGTGGTGGAGGGGGCTTCTTCATTTGTGGGGAGGTAGGTTTCCAGTCTTTCTTGGGTGTCCCAGGTTTTTCTTCCCATATGAATGGAACAGATATGGGTTGTCTCTCTCTTTTCCTGTCATTCTTGGAAGGTTGTTTTTCTGCCATATTTTTTGGATTACTGTGTGTTGTACTTCTCTTGAATGGAGCCTCATATATTTATATAGCTCTTAGACTGAGTGGAGTAGTAGCTTTTCAACTAATTCATTGTGCTCTGCTAACAAAACCATTTGTTTTGAAAATTAGGCTTACCTAATGTCTGATTTGAATAATAATTTGGACTTTTTTAAAGGATAATTTTAAAACTACATTTAAGGTTTAACCCATTGATATTTGTTTATGTTTTACAAATTTCATCTCAATAGGGATGAGATGGTATTTTACCAATTTCGTTAAGATATAGTGTCTTTTATGTTTACAACTTTAGGGGGATATTTGTAATTTTAAAATATAATTCTCTCTTTTTGAATGGTATTTTACCAATTTCGTTAAGATAGTGTTTTTTATGTTGACAACTTTGTACACATGGCGATGATGTACTTATTAACCTAAATTCTAAAAACTGCTTCTTGTATGCAAATTGTCCACTTTATGCAAGAATTCAGATTTGCAAAGCAATGGACATAGTGAAAATTGAACCAACTTCTTACGGGAATGAAAAATTGGTGCTTTCGGAACTACTCGGTAAACTTACTTCTTTATTTATTAATAAAATGCAACTACAGAACATAAAACATAATGCGGGAAAAACTTATGTGAGACCGTTTCACGAACCCTTTTTCACAAAGTTTTAGAGTTTTTTCTCTTAGGGTTTATTTTTCTTAGGGTTCATATTTATCTTTATAAGGTCTATTTTTGTTTTTTGGGTTTATTTTTAATTGATTTGGTTTTATAGGATTTTAAAATTTTTTAGGGTTTACTTTTTGTTTTTTGGGTTTATTTTTGTTTTTCTAATTTATTTTTAAGGGTTCATTCCTTTTTAGATTTTTTTTGGTTTCTTTAGGTTTTATTTTTTGTTTTTAAATTTATTGTTGGGATTCCATCTCACCATGTCTCACGGTAAGACTGTCTAAAGAGACTTTCTCATATAATCCTACCCTTAATTGGTCTACTACTATGGACGAATCAATAAATAGCTTTTATTATTTTTTTGTTCATAAATATGTTTATTTGCGATTTTTTCTGAATATAAAAATCAAACGAATAAACCATAAATTTTGCATCATTCTTATTAATATCCATGATTCATAAAGAAACAATAGAATAATTTAAACACTTCAATTTTTTTTCTTTCCATAATATGTTTTTAAAAGGCTCGTTGTTTTCATTAAATGTGAAGAAATAGATCTAAGTTAAAAGTAATATTACAAAGATTCCAGTCAGATCGGGACCAATTTTATGCTTCAACGATAAAAGGGTGTGGTGTTAGGACAATTAACCTGATTCGATCTTATTTTTTAGTGTCTGGGTTCCCTTCCTTACTATCTTCCATTCTACTTAAAAAAAAGATTTCAATGAGACCTTGAGTTCCAATCCACTAAATATTGATATTTGTCTATTTTTATAAAACTTGTTTTTGATATTTGGTGATTATCAAATTACATTTGGTACATGTAGAGCTGTTAAAACCAGTTAGATCAGATGAAAAAAACGGATCGGGTCTGTTTGGCATGAAAAGCCCGGTAGGCCAGGAATATCTTAAGTGTTTCTAATGCATGGAACGAACTGAGCTCCAAAAACAATGTTTGGAGGAATTTTGGGCCAACCCGGCCCAATTTTCTCAATGGTCCGGTGGGCGAGTATCGGCTCGGCCCGACATGACCCATTTTAGGTCTAGGTATGTTCCATTGATGACAATCAATTTATTATTAATTGAGATTTTATATAATAATGTATTTGATAGATTTTACTACAACAAAAATTAAAGATTCAGTCAATCCAACTCCATACTTAGTCTTTGGGAAAATCTTGAATTAGTCAAACTTTGCCTTATTAGAACTTTGGCAAAAACTTGCGTGAGACGGTCTCACGGATTTAGATCCGTGAGACGGAGCCCTTACACAAAGTTTTAAAAATTTTTTTTTTCAGATTTTATTTTTCTTAGGGTTTATATTTATTTTTTTAGGGTTTATTTTGTTTCTTGGGTTTATTTTTAATTATTTGGGTTTTAGGATTTTTGGTTATACCTAGAAATAAACGAAAATATGGCTTATGACCGTAAACGATTGCGCGATATGATCCGTATAGCCGACCCCACGTAGTGGGATTAAGGCTTAGTTTGTTGTTGTTGTTGTTGTTATTTGGGTTTTAGGATTTTTAGGTTTTTTTAGGGTTTATTTTTTATTTTTTGGGTTTATTTTTGTTTTTCGGGTTTATTCTTCATGGTTCATGTTTTTAGCGTTTATTTTTGTTTCTTCATGGTTCATTATTATTTTTAAATTTATTTTCATGGTTCATGTTCTCAAGACGGAGCCCTTAGGAGGTCCGTCTCACGGATTTAGATCCGTGAGACCGTCTCACAAGAGACTTGCTCTAGAACCTTTGGAAGGTAAGTAATTAAATTACAAATATAACTTGTTTACCTTAGCTTAAACCTTCCATTCTGACAATCTTGGACACCCAAAATTTCCATATTCTGTCTCCATGCTGTTTCCATACTTCCATTCCGACAAAAAATAAAATTTGCCTCTATCGTGCAATTGTAATAGAATTCATGTCCCACCCTCTATATATATCTAAACTTAAGTCCCAAAATCATCATTACCTACCAATCACAAAAGCAAAAGTATAGCAAAAGAATAGCAAAGCAAAAACATAACACAAGAATGGACTCATCACCGGAGAGTTTGAATAACAATATCCGCCGCCACCACCACCAACACACAGAAACACCGCCGGCCAGCCTCTGCCGTGGTGGCTGCGGGTTTTTCGGCTCCGAAGCCAATCGTGGCCTTTGCTCAAAGTGCTACAACAATTTCCTGCTCCAAAAACCGTCTCCCTCAGTTAATCCCCTGGACCCGATCCCGCCAACCAATAGAAAGAGACAACGAACTACTGATAAAGATGATGATCATGATCATGCGATTGTGAGTAATCCTCCTTTAATTGTGAAGAATAGATGCAGAAAGTGCAGGAAGAAAATAGGGGTGACGGGGTTTAGTTGCAAGTGTGGAGAGATTTTCTGTGGGTCCCACAGGCACCCGGAGGCACATGCATGCGAGTTTGATTTCAAGATTTCTGGTAGATTTGCACTGTTTAAGGAAAATCCTGTTTGTAAGGGTGATAAGCTGAATGATAGGGTTTGAATGGATTATACATGTTGTACTAATTATACGTACGTTCATAGAAATTTATCAAATTTTCTTTTGAAGTAATTAGTTTCATAAGCAAGTAAATATACATCAATTTATTTCAGTTTCTTCAAAATACCAAAGATGCATTACCACTTGGAAGTTTATAGTTTCGAATAACTATAATTTATCCACTAGAATCACCATCCAAAATATCTACATCACTAGAAGTTTCTACAAGCTTTTCTTTAAATAATATCTAATATATTTTTATAAGACATTAATTTCTAGAAAAATTATAAAATTTAGGCCTTTTGGGCTTGTACTCTTATATTTATCTTTTAACTCAAAAATATATTTTCAAGCCCAATATTATTTGGACCAAATTAAGTTTAACTTCCAACACTCCACTCGACTTAAATTGCCTCATTAATAACGTCTTCAACTTGATTACTTGAATTATATTGTCTAATTGAATAACCTCTTCAATGATTAACTTTGTCATATGTTTGAAGCTTATATTTTCCAAAAATGTATTTTGACAACAAAATGCCAATCCAAATTCGTATATCTTTTCAAGAGTGAGTGACTTGCGGCGGTGGTCGATTCCCCTCAACTTTCTAAATTTCATAAAATTAATATAAATTATCACAAAAACTCCTGTCAGACCGTCTAACGGGTCTGACCTGTTAGACGGATCTGACCCGCGGACCCGGTGGCATTTACGTAATATTAGCGGTGGTGTTTTAGTAGTTTTCAGGGACCACCGGTATAATGATTTTCGAAATGTATTAGTCCTTCTAAAAAGTATTAGCAGTTCTTCTGAAATGTATTAGTAGTTCCCTGAAGAGTATTTTAATATTTTGATAAGGGTCTTTTTATGCACGTTTTATGTGTATATTTGAGTAGAATTCGAGTTATTTTATTGTTAGTTTTGTAAATTTTTGATTATACATAGTTCATATTACTCCGAGGTGCTTTTATTGATGTAGATTGACCATTCGGGGCTAATTTTGGTGAATTTCGGACCATGAATTCATGTCAAAACATACCGGGAGTTTAAGGATGCAAAAACGCTCGAAATTCCAAGCCAAACGCGTCATTTCGGGCCTTTTTGGTGCAACACGGGCAGGGGTGTCGGGCAACACGGTCGTGTTCACGGAGCTAAAACTCGATTTTTCGCAAGACAAAACAGACCTCCGACACGCCGGCCAGGCCGTGTTCCCCATTTCTGGCGTGTCAGAACACGGCCTGGTCGTGTTGGGAAGCACGACCATGTCGACGGAGTGCTCCTGACAATTAAACAAAGACGGCCTGGCCGTGTCGGGCACTGGCGTGTCCGAGACCTCTTTTTGCAACTTTTCTTTGCGGAATTTGGGGAAAACTCACCAACCAACCCATTTTGGCCACTTTTGTACACTTTTAACACCCTATTTTTTTGAAACATGTCTCCATGTCCCTCCTCATCACTTGAATACAAGAATTCACCAACCAACAAGGAAAATGGAGGCAATTGTTTAACAAAAGAGAGTACTTATCAATGTATTGGTTGCTATAAAAGCCGAGGTTGAAGTTGGGAGAGGCATTCATTAGATACTCGAGAAAATATTCATTGTATTCATTTCATTAAGTAGAATTGGGGTCAAGGGTCTTGGAGGAGAAAGCTTGGGGCAATATTGGAGAAGAAGACTTGGAGCAACATCATCAATCAAGAAAGAAGTCAATTGAGATTTTGAGAAAGATAAGTACACCATGTCTACCATACTTAAATCTTCTTGTGTAATTTATTCTTTGGTCAAAATCATGTGTAGCTAAACTCCTAGTGTTTGAATGTAATGAACTCTAGAATGGATTTGTGATTAAGGTGTGTATGTTTTTAATAAAATCTTCATATTTTGTGTGATTCACTTATATTATGCTTCGTTCATTCGAATTGATATATGCGCAATATTGATTTGAAGTTTATTTTTCATCCGGGAAATCGAGAGATTCATGGTGAAATAGAACCTATATAAGTGAAAAGAGTTGCATGCAATCCTAGATATAAGACGACATAAATCTTCCTCGGATTAGGGTCAAACCTAATATGGGAATTCACAAATCGTTATAATCTTTGTCTTGGGGGTTTTAACTAGAAAGAGATTTCAGTTAATCAACTTGAGATTAGAAGTTTTTCGCCTTGAGAAAGGGTTTAACTTAAATTGGGAATTTCTACGGTCCATAAGACATGAGATTTTATTAAAAGAGGTTGGTTTTTGCTTAAGGGCTTACGGTTGTATTTTTAACTTGTCAAATCACAAAAACATTCTAGAGGGATTTACATTCAAACACATTTCTATCTCTTGATTTCTTATTTTACAAATCTTCCTTCATTTTTACAATTTATAATTTGTTTTCCTTTTTCATCAAACAAAAACTCTGAAAATTGTAGATTAAATAACAAAAAGACGGTAATTATTAGTACTTACAATCCTCGTGGGAATGACACTCGGTACTCAATAATCTATACTATAAAATGATAAGTGCACTTGCCTACGGTTTTAAAGGTAGCTTTTGAGCCATCAAGTTTTTGGCGCCGTTGCCGGGGATTGTAATATTAAGAACACCTTATTTTTGTTAATTTAATCATCTTTTTTTTTTATTTTATTTGATCATTTGTTTTTCTTTTTATCTATCTTTGTAAGTCTTGGATTACACTTATCCTCTTTATTTACCGCAGTGCATGCCTACTCGTCGCCGAATTTGGAAGCGCGACACCGCCGGTAGCAACACAGAGGAAAGTATTAATACAGACCACGAGGAGGATATTAACGAAGGCAAAGATCCCGATATGGCGGATGAACAACAAAGAACCATGTATGACTACGCCAAACCATCTATGGACGGTACATCGTCTAGTATCGTAAGGCCATTTTGTTGCGCCAATAATTTCAAATCAAACCGAATGTCATTCAAATGGTGCAACAATTTGTTCAATTCGACGGCCTCACTGGGACGAAGATCCAATAATCATATCGCGAATTTCCTTGAAATTTGCGATACCTTCAAAATAAATGGGGTCTCGATGATGCCATCCGTTTACGCCTATTCCCATTTACTCTTCGCGGACGGGCTAAACAATGTCTAAATACTTTGCCAAAGGAACGATTACATAACGTGGAACATCATGGCGAAAAGTTCCTTTTGAAATATTTTCCACCGGCCAAAAATCGCACGATTGAGGAATGAAATCTCTTCATTCACTCAAGAAGATGACGAGACTTTGTACGACACTGGGAGAGATTCAAAGAATTGTTGCGGAAATGCCCACACCATGGCCTACCTATTTGGATGCAAGTCCAAACATTTTATAATGGGCTACTTTTCGCAACAAGACAAATGATCGATGCAGGTCGGGAACTCTTAATAACAAAACGCTAGGAAGCTCGCCTCGGGATTTGATTGAGGGAATGGCCATGAACGGCTACCAATGGCAATCTATACGAGGTAAAACTAACAGTGGTCGGTTGGTGTTTATAATGCAGAATCTGTGGTTACACTAGCCGCACAGTGAAGTCGAAGCTTTGACCCAAAAGATCGACGATCTAGAGCGCTCCTAAACCACCACCATCGCACGTTTTATCTTGTGATACTTGCGGCGGATTGCATGATCATCAAGACCGCCCACACACAATACCTCACGCGAACATGCTAATTACGTTGGGAATCGCGCGTAAATTACCCAAGTAATCCTTACAAAGAACACATATAATCCGGGTGGCGACAACATCCTAATTTTGGTTGGGGAAATCAAGGTCAACCACGACCAAATCCCAATCCCGATCTACACACGTCTCCGGATTTCACCCAAATCAAGGTAAGCCTAACTTGGAAGATCTTATAACAAAGTTTGTGCAATCACAGATACTCGATTCCGGTGGTGGAAACATCCTTGAGAAATCAAGAAGCATCTATCCATAACTGGAAAACCAAATAGGCGATTGCGAAGATGATTTTCGAGAGGCCCAAGGTAGTTTCTTGGGTAATCTTCGAGCCAAACCGGGGAGCACGTAAAGGCAATCACCATCGAGTTTTCCACATGAGCATTATTATGCCAATGCCGCCATGCAGAAATATGTGGAGGATGACATGCCCAAAGAAAATCTCGTGAAAAAGGAGGTTGCGAATCACAAGCCCAAGATCCCTTAATGAGTCTAAGAAGAAGATAGAAGGGAGGACAAATTTGGTAAGACTTGATTCTTTCAAACAATTACATGCCAATAATCCATTTGTTGACCTCATTCAAAGCATGTTAGGGATCTTAATGACATCATTCCTAGTGAAAATAAGCTTAATAAATTATCAATTGTGCGATTGAATGATAAATGTCCTTCCAATGAGCTACCACAAAAATTTAATGATCCGAAGCTTTATTATCCCTTGCACAATTGATGGTTTACCTGTTGATAGGCACTAGCCGACTTAGGAGCTAGTATCAACGTGATGTCTTATGAAACATTCAAGCATGCGGAATTAAGTGAACTTAAACCTATTAGGATGGACATTCAATTAGCCGATAAATCGATTAAACATCCTAGAGGTATTGTTAAAGATGTCTTAGTTAAGATTGATAAATTCATATTCCCAGTTGATTTTATTATTCTTGACATGCATGATGATATGAAGTTCCCTTAATTCTAGGCGTCCCTTTTTTTGGCTACCGCTAAATCTCTCATTGATGTGCATGATGGAAAGCTTACTTTGAGAGTAGGGGGTGAACAAGTTATCTTTAAAATTCCTTTGAGAAATCCTATAAATGATACTTGTTTTCCTATAAACTTGATTGAGACAAGGATAAATGATTCTTTGCTTGATATGTCTTCTAATAAATCCTTGCAAGTATGTGATGTTCAATGTGCAAAAGTTTCCTGAGATGAATCCCATTTTGAGAGTAACATCTGAGAAAAATAGGACCATGAAGGTCAATTGTTCAAAATCGATATGGGTGGCGATGTTGTTCAAAGAGATAAATTTTTCATAAGTTCAAGCTCGCCCGATTAAATCTTCACATTTAGGTGACATGGTCCAGCTATACTGACGTTAAAGAAGCGCTAACCGGGAGGCAACCCGATGTTTGTGTGCAATTGTTTTCATTTTTTTTTATTTTTTTATTTTCTTTCAAAATAATCACAAGTCCTTAGAGTCATCTTCAAATCATAAAAAAAAAACTCTTGAGCTTCTTCTTGCTTGTCCTAATTGGGAATATTTGAGATTTCACGTATTCGAGTTGTGTGTTGCTTAACGTTGATTAGGTATGAAGATGCCGTTGAAGGTCCCGTACCAAAACAACCCAATGGTCGCCAACACCGATTCCACTATTGTAGTAAGGTCGTATTTTCTTTTTTCCACCTCTTTTATATCATTCTAATTTCTTTTTTTTTTTTTTGAGTGTTTTGTGTGTGTTTGTCCATTTTTTTCTTTCACATTGAGGACAATGTGAATCTTAAAGTTGAGGTGGGTACAATAACATTTTCGGAATGCTTGTGTGTTTGTTTTCAAGAGATGTGATTTTTTTTTTACAAATTGAGTATTTGCTAGTCAATAACTTGGCCCAATTATACCTATATTAACTTGTTAATTTGTGTTTTGATGTGAAACAATTGATTGTCTAGGATAGATTGACGTGGATGCGGGCTAAATTTTGACGAGATTTCCAACACCATAAATATTTGATGTGTTAAGGCATATACGACGGTACTTAGTGCTATGAACTTCCGAGAACTCATGATTTAGTAGTGGTTAACTAGTTGTTAAACCAAGCTTGTGAATAAAAAAAAAAAAGAGAAAAAGAAAAAGAAAAAAAACGGACCAATCGAGGTTATACTCTCTATTTGTTGTTGCTTAGTAACTAGGAGCATTCATGAGCCCCATGTTTGTTTTTACGTAAAACGGCGACACGAATATGAGTATGGGAAACCACCCTAGGAGTGTTTGAACAGTAAATTCAAAATATAAACCTAGTGGAAGCATGTCTCGAAAGGTCCAAAAAAAAAAAAAAAGAGAAACAAAAAAAAGGAGAATGAATACTCCTTGACTTCTCATTCCAATAAAGTTCAAGAAGCTTGGTTATATGACTAGTAAGCTAACTACTATGATCCATTGAGTTCTTGTATTTTCATAGCATTATTGAATTGAAGTTGTTCATAACTATCAATATTTGTGGCGTGATGATTTCAAGTCTCAATAATGCCTGCGATATTACGGTCTTTCTTGTGATCGATCGCTTTGCAAAATAATTTTTTTGAATGGTTAATTCGGGTTGAGAAGGCTAAGAACTTGATCGCTTGTGTTCAATGTGTTGAAAAAGAAAAAAAAGAAAAAAATTTTGTGTTGTGATTTATTGAATCCCTTTTTGATATAATGTTTTGCTTGAGGACAAGCAAAGTTCAAAGTTGGAGGTGGTTTGATAAGGGTCTTTTTATGCACGTTTTATGTGTATATTTGAGTAGAATTCGAGTTATTTTATTGTTAGTTTTGTAAATTTTTGATTATACATAGTTCATATTACTCCGAGGTGCTTTTATTGATGTAGATTGACCATTCGGGGCTAATTTTGGTGAATTTCGGACCATGGATTCATGTCAAAACATACAAGGGGAGTTTAAGGATGCAAAAACGCTCGAAATTCCAAGCCAAACGCGTCATTTCGGGGCCTTTTGGTGCAACACGGGCAAGGGTGTCGGGCAACACGGTCGTGTTCGCCGGGAGCTAAAAACTCGATTTTTTCGCGACAAACTTGACTCCCGACACGGCCAGGCCGTGTTCCCAACACGGCCGTGTCGAACACGACCTGGTCGTGTTGGGAAGCACGGCCATGTCGGACGGAGTGCTGCGCAATTAAACAAGACGCCTGGCCGTGTCGGTGTCGGGCGACACGGGCGTGTCGGGACCTCTTTTTGCAACTTTTCTTTGCGGAATTTGGGGAAAACTCACCAACCAACCCATTTTGGCCACTTTTGTACACTTTTAACACCCTATTTTGTTGAAACATGTCTCCATGTCCCTCATCATCACTTGAATACAAGAATTCACCAACCAACAAGGAAAATGGAGGCAATTGTTTAACAAAAGATCTAGAGTACTATCAATGTATTGGTTGCCTATAAAAGCCAAGGGTTGAAGTTGGGAGAGGCATTCATTAGATACTCGAGAAAATATTCATTGTATTCATTTCATTAAGTAGAATTGGGGTCAAGGGTCTTGGAGGAGAAAGCTTGGGGCAATATTGGAGAAGAAGACTTGGAGCAACATCATCAATCAAGAAAGAAGTCAATTGAGATTTTGAGAAAGATAAGTACACCATGTCTACCATACTTAAATCTTCTTGTGTAATTTATTCTTTGGTCAAAATCATGTGTAGCTAAACTCCTAGTGTTTGAATGTAATGAACTCTAGAATGGATTTGTGATTAAGGTGTGTATGTTTTTAATAAAATCTTCATATTTTGTGTGATTCACTTATATTATGCTTCGTTCATTCGAATTGATATATGCGCAATATTGATTTGAAGTTTATTTTTCATCCGGGAAATCGAGAGATTCATGGTGAAATAGAACTATATAAGTGAAAAGAGTTGCATGCAATCCTAGATATGGGACGACATAAATCTTCCGGATTAGGGTCAAACCTAATATGGGAATTCACAAATCGTTATAATCTTTGTCTTGGGGGTTTTAACTAGAAAGAGATTTGAGTTAATCAACTTGAGATTAGAAGTTTTTCGCCTGAGAAAGGGTTTAACTTAAATTGAGAATTTCTACGGTCCATAAGACATGAGATTTTATTAAAAGAGGTTGGTTTTTGCTTAAGGGCTTACGGTTGTATTTTTAACTTGTCAAATCACAAAAACATTCTAGAGGGATTTACATTCAAACACATTTCTATCTCTTGATTTCTTATTTTACAAATCTTCCTTCATTTTTACAATTTATAATTTGTTTTCCTTTTTCATCAAACAAAAACTCTGAAAATTGTAGATTAAATAACAAAAAGACGGTAATTATTAGTACTTACAATCCTCGTGGGAATGACACTCGGTACTCAATAATCTATACTATAAAATGATAGGTGCACTTGCCTACGGTTTTAAAGGTAGCTTTTGAGCCATCATATTTCTCCTAAATATACTCCCAAAATGTATTAGCAGTCCCTCAAAAAAATATTAGTTGTTCCTCGAAAAAGTATTAGTAGTTCCCTAGAGAGTATTTTAGTAGTTTCCCTGAATTCAATTAAATTTTTATCCCAAAATGTATTAACAATCATTCTGAAAAGTATTAGCTGTCCTTCTAAAAAGTATTAGCAGTTCTTCTGAAATGTATTAGTAGTTTGCTGAAGAGTTTTTTAGTATTTCTCATGAATATATTCCCGAAATGTATTAGCAGTCCCTCAAAAAAGTATTAGTAGTTACTCGAAAATGTATTAGTAGTTCCCTTGAGAGTATTAGTAATTTCCTAAAAAGTATTTTTAGTAGTACTCAAGGAAAGTATTCATTTTCCCCTCAAAAGTATTAGTAATCCTCCTAAAACGTGTTAATAGTCTACATGGAAGTATTAGGTTTTCCAATTAAATGTATTTAAGTAATTCCCCTGAAAAGTATTAGTTTTTTTTATAAAAAGTATTAGTATTTCTCCATAAAAGTATTAGTTCAATCCCCCAGAAGTATTAGTTGCCACTTGAAAAATATTTATGTTGTCCCCCTAAATCATATTAGTTTTCCCAAATAAAAGTATTAACAGTCCTCCAAACAAGTATTAGTAGTCTCCCTAAAAAGTATTAGTAGTCATCTGAAACTTCATCAACAACATTCCATGAGAGGGTTCTCCATCATCATTGGCCACATCTGTGATGGTTGCTGCCAAAGTAAAATCGGTGATGGGTTTAGAAAAAGCACAAACCTTCCATAAATCGTCTTACAAACAATCTCTGATAAGGGAATAGTTTTGTTTCATTGTTCTCAGTCCCCTGCCATTTCCTGAAGCTCGCAAAAGTATGCATATCTGAGACTACTTGCCGGAAATTATCTTATATTGCTCATATTCCCATCAATAACTCGAAAGACAATGAACAACAAACTCATCCCTAGATGAGAATCTTCCACCAAACTACAATATATACTCAATCATATCTAATCTATCTCAAAACACACATACGCAAATCGCCATGATCGGAGAAAGTGAAGGAGAAATGTGGGTATTAAGACTTTTCGTGGAAATAGACGATGGGGCTTTGCCAATGATAGAAAGCGCAATGAGGTAAAAACCGCAGAAGACGAGGTAGCTACCTTGGAATTCGTCTTTAGTCTTTCAGAGCGTCAATCGTTTTTTACTCTTTTAGTCTTTTTTTTGGGTTTTGGATCGGGTCGATGGTTGGAGCTCCGCCTAATGGATTAGATCCGATCGGAGATCGATCGATAGAGATCGACTCATAAATTATATATATAAATGTTTCCAAACCCCGTCCCCCAATAAATTAAAATAGTATTTTATCTACCATTTTTAGAGAAAATAAATCCCGCCACCCAATCTTCATTTTCGAGCTCCCTATGTGACTATTTGAATAGATACATAACAATAATGATTCATTAGTTCGTTAGTTATTGATTGGAAATAATCGATCTTTTCGAATTAATATGTGTGATTAATTTGATTGAATTATTTTAGAAAAGATTGAATCAATTCAATTATTTGACTAAGAATAAAGATTTAGATTTTGGTAAATTTTAAACCAGTCATAGCATAATCAAATTAATTTAGACAAGTAAGTGGTTCACATCTATAAATAAACCTTCTAATAACTTGTTCAATCTTTAATCATAAAGACTTTATTTAACCTAGATTAAATAAATAAAGTTATTTTACTCCCAATGAAGATATCAAGAAAGAGTTTAAAAATGAAAATAGCCCAAATGGCCCAAGTTCTAGAAACCCTATATACTAAAACAAAAAAAAAAATATTTTGACACATGTCATTATCTCATTAATCTTAGACATTTAATTTGTCAACTTCTCATCCTCTCAATTCCAAATGGATGCTTCACATTTATCTATGTGACAATTCTATGTACAGAATTAAAAGATAACAAATTTAATTAAGATTCTAAATGATAGAATATAATCCCAAAATAAAGGATTTGCACACAGTTAGTTTGGAAAAGTGATCAAATATATCCGAAGATATTTTTATTGAGAATTCATAATATATATTTTTGAATTTAAAAGATAACAAATTTTTAATAGATAACAAATAATCCAAAAAATCAAGGATTATATTTATATTATCTTTCAAATTTGATCGTTGGTTGGACACGCCTCATGTAACACTACGGTGTTATTCTAACGTTTCCAACTCTTACTACAATTTGTAGACATAAGATTCCAATTCCTTTCCTAACTCAAAGTCTCTCCATTAATCCCCCAATCTATATATATATCTCGATAAAATATATCTCGATAAAACCCCAAACCAAACATACCAAAAAAATAAGCAAATTCAGCAAAACAATCATCCCATACCAAATTCAGCAAAACAAAGAAAAAGAATTATTAGTAATATATACAATAAAAGATAAGACGATTAATGGATATTGTGAAAGATAGATGCGGAAACGATGCAAAAAAGCGGGACAATTATGGTTTCACTTTAACGTGTGGATAACGAAACGATGCCAAGCTTTTTTCGATTTCAAGAAATCTGGGAAGATTCACAAGAACATTATAGATAGGGTTTGATTAATATAATCTTTATTTTTTTCCTTATTTATTAATTATAGGTTGTTTGATTTTCGTGTCATCTTTTTTTCCCCTTCAAACAGTCAACTTTGGAAATATATATGTAAAGAAGCTTTATCGGCTTATGAAACCTTCTTCAACAATTAATTATATGTTCATAAAAATTTATAAATTTTTGTTTGAAGTTTCACGCGCAAAAGATACATCAATTTCAGTTTCGCATATTATTATTTTTTGTATTTTTTGTGTCATCTCTTGTACGTAACCGTATTATTATTGTAGTGGAAGTCTCTACATGTTAGTTTACATTTCCTCTTTTAGCTTAAAGCTTCTTCAATGATTTATTGCTCTGATAAGTTTTTGCGGGCAGATTCATTCATGGGGTTTTGGTCCTTTGGGTATTAATATATAATGATCATATTAGTGTTAAAGGTTAATAAATTCCAAAATCTATATTAAAAATAAAAAGACAAAAAACCTAATTTATATTACCACCAATGATGCTTCTTATTCAACCCGGACCCGTAATAAATCTGCCACGATCCAGACGTGTCCCGCCAAACCGGGTTTGTAAAAAAACCAACCAACGATTGCCCCTTCCCTCTCAAAATCATTCAATCTCCTCTAAACAAAACCAATTGTCCAAGGATTTCAATTTTTTCCCTTTTGAAGCTACTGATTCTATCTAGAAAACATTAAAGAAAGGGGGAAATAAATCTGTTCACAGATAGGTAAACATTTGGTTTGGATTTTATTTCTAATTGTTATTCTTCTTTTGAAATAAAGGAATTGGGAAAAGGGGAAAAAATAACTAAAAGAGTGGTTTTGGTATATTACATTATCTAGATGGTTGAATGAATTTTTCATGGTGGTTCAGTGGATGCTTGAATGATTTACACTACAAGACAAAAAAGAACCGACATACGGAATAATATTATATTGGTAAGTATTTACCTACAAAATCAAAAATTATTAGCATCTATAATATATATGTTGGTAATTTAAAAACTATCGGTGATTTGACCGATAATTTGTTGTTTAATTTGAGGAAAAATAATATTTTTTATTTTATAGATAATTGTAAAATTTAGTGATAAAATTATTTTTGTCAGTAAATTATAACGGTAAACTGAGATTTTCTTGTAGTGTTATTGTCGAGATTAAATTGCAAAACCGCGATAATCCAAATTCAATGAAGAGACAAAGTTGAAGCATGCCTTCGAACTCCATAAATCCATAATCGGTGCATTTGGATCCCTTGAATACCTTGGTCCTGTTTACGGTTTTGACACAATTATTTCAATCAACGTATGCTTAATTAAAATTAAATTAAACCAATATAATTCATCACACCCTTTACGAACAGGACTTTCAATGGCTTCCAAAGTACTGCATTCTCAAATTTTGATAATATTTTTTTTGCAGCCTCAGCTACATAGATAATATCTCAACCGCCTCTACTCTAATCGATTCACTCGATTTTGACTGAAAAGAGTCCTACGAATACTAATCGGAGAAAATTGCACATTTAGTCCTATAAAATTTGACTTGTTGCAGTTTTAGTCCAAAGTTTGTAAAATGGTCCGATATGAATGATTTTAAAATAATCCCAATGTTACATTTTTATCTGAAACAATAGATAGCTTCGTTAATATATGACTTTGAAGGGGGTGAAAACTGCATATCTAGTGATATTGTCAATTGCAAATTGAATGCATTATTTTTCAATCCATTAATCTTTACCGCTCATGTGCCAAGTATGGCTTGTATTTTCCCTAGTTTGTTAAATACGTGATGAGAAAAATTAGCCACTTGATACGTACAAGTACATGATGAACATTTATTCAAAAGTAAAAATACAACTTTCTAAATTTCATAAAATTAATATAAATTATACATATAATTGTTTACAACCCCCCACCCCCAAATAAATTAAAAATAGTTTTTTATCTATTATTTTCAAGAGAAAATAAATCTCCCCTCCCAATTAGGGGTGACAAATCGTGTTATCGTATCGTGTTTATGTCACACTATCGTGTTTTCGTGTTATCTATTTTATTTGATCTTTAATATAATAATGATTGTAATTTTAAATTAATTTTCAATTTTGTGTTTGTATCGTCTTTATCGTGTCGCTTGTCACTTTTTGTCTCTATAATCGTTGTGTTTCCGCTCACTCCCAATCTTCGTTTCCGGCCCCTATGTCACTATTTGAGTAGATACTTAACCATATCAATTGATTAGCTTGTTAGTTATTTTATAAAAGACTGAATCAATTTAATTCTTTGATATAGAATAGATTTAAATTTTGGTAAAATTTGAACTGGTCATAGGATTATTAAGTTGAGTTAGACAAATAACTTGTTCAATCTTCAATCACAAAGTCTTGGAAAAAATCACTGATAAAAGAACCGAAAGATGCTCAGTACAGAAAAATTAAATTTAACCTAAATTAAATAAGTATAGTTATTTTTACCCCCAATATATAGTTTTATATGGGCCGGGCTCAAAAATATTTCTCCGCTTTTCCAACTCTTATTAGAATTTGTAGACGGTAGTCCCAAAGAATTTATAATTAACTTGGATTCGAATTCCTTTCCTAATTCAAATCTTGTTCCCCCACTCTATATATATATGCGCATAAAACCCCCACAAAATTATATCAATCATACGAAAACAAAATTCCACACACGAAAAGCAGAAAAAGACTTATTAGTTCTATAGCAAATTAATGGATAACGAAACGACGACGCCCCGTCTCTGCGCTCGCGGCTGTGGCTTTTTTGGGTCGGCGGAGAATAAAGGCCTCTGTTCTAAATGTCACAATATTTACCTCAAAGAATTGATGGCCAAATCTGAAGCACCAATAGTTACTGAACACGAGATTGAAAAACTGGTTGATGCTATGAAATCTGCGACAATTTGTGAATCACAAGGTAATAATAATCCATCAGTTTGTGGCACTCCTCTGGTCGGGAAAAATAGGTGTGGATTGTGCAACAAAAAGTGGGACTATTAGGATTTGAATGTCGATGTGGGGGAATTTTCTGTGGGAAGCACAGATACCCAGAGGCACATTCATGTAGATTTGATTTCAAAAATTCTGGAAAGCTTGCGATTCAGAAGGATAATCCGGTTTGCAAATCTGACAAGATTATAGATAGGGTTTGATTAGATTTTTTTTTTCCTTCTTTATTATAGGTTTGTTTGATTTTTTTTTTGTCATATATCTTGTAAGTAACAGTATTATTTTAGTGGAATGCGACATGTTAGTTTACATTTTCTTTATCAGCTTAAAGCTTCTTCAACGATTAATTACTCTGATAAGTTTTTGCGGCCAAGGTTCATTGATGCTGTTTTGGGTATTAATATATGATGATGATCAGATTAGTGTTAAAGCTTAATAAACTCCAAAATCTTCTATAAAATAAATAAAAAGACCATATGTTTTAACTAAAAATCATAGTTTATATTACCACCTTACCAAAAAAAGACTGCAGGATAAGATGTTGACGTCTCCGGTTTCGAAACCATAGTCATAACGTTATTGCCTATTCAATTGTACAATTTCTCGAACTAAGGAAATTAGGGATGACAATAGTACGGATTAATTCAAACTCGGACTCATAATGAATCCGCCCAATTACCCCCACATCAAACAGTACAAGGGGAAAAAAACAGACCTACACAAAAGATATTATATAGTTAAATATTAAGATAACTTTAAAGTGGAGGTAAATCATTTCAGGTAAATATTTATAGAATCTAAAACTATTAGGGAGTGCTTGCTTATGAGTGGATTTTCATCTCTTCCACATTTTGGACAAATTCTTGCATGAAAATGTGCTTGTTTGTGAAAAATTCTAAAAAATATATAATTCACTTTTCTCACTTTTAAAATCATCAATCACATCTATTTTGTAATTTAAACAAAAATAATATCACATCAACTATCATCATTATATAATTATATCACAAATACACCACTACAAGAAAACAATCAAAAATCCAACAAAAAAATTCCAACGAAGTAGAAAATAGTTGGAATTTTTACAATTCCAACGGAAATTCCAATGCTACATTATATCGTTGGAAAATTCCAATGAAAATTCCAACGCTAAAGAAAACCGTTGGTATAAGTTATTGGAATTTCTGTTGGAATTTGAGATTCCAACAGAAATTCCAACATCACAACAGACCGTTGGAAAATTCCAACAATAATTCCAACGGTAATAAAATCGTTGGAATAAACCATTGGAAATACTGTTGGAATTTTAAAAATTCCAACAGAAATTCCATCGCTAAAACATATCATTGAAAAATTCCAACAAAAATTCTAATGGTAATCAAAATGTTGGGATTAATCGTTGGAATTTCCGTTGGAGTTTTTAAAATTCCAATATACAAAACGGAATCAATCCAATGGTACAACAAGTTGTTGGAAAATTCCGTTGGAAACTCCAATACTATTGGAAAATTTTAATAGGGGTTAAAAGATTTGATAGTATTATCCATATCAATAAAAGGTATCCTCGCTTCTAGAGTCAATCATATTAAAACTACATAGTTAAACGTGCTTGACTTGGGACAAATTGATGATGGGTGACCTACTGGGAAGTTAAATATATTAGACAATGAGATAAAATGATTGAATATTCCAATGGATATATACCATTGGAATTATCATTGGATTAAATTCAATGACATAACTCCGTTGGAATAACCGTTGGAGTTTTTTCCAACAATTATATATATAATCCAATGGATATACCATTGGATTAAATTCCAATGGTTTAACTATGTTGGAATTAGTGTTGGAAAATATGTTAGAGTTTTTTCCAACAGTTGTATATTCCAATGGATAAATACCATTGGAAGTACCGTTGGAATAATTTTCCATTGGAATTTTGCCATTCCAACGTCCATTTTACCAACGATGCATTTATTGTTGGAATTTCTGTTGGAATAAAAAATTCCAACGGTAATTGGCCAAATTCCAACAGATTTTTTCCGTTGGAATTTCCTTGTTTTCTTGTAGTGTACTATTCACTCTCTCGTATTTTTCAAATCACCGATCACATCTAATCACTATTATACAAAAAAAAAACCATCACATCAACTATCATTATCACAATTTCATCTCATATACAATTACACTCTCAAAATTCATTCTCATTTTTTAAAATAAATTTTTTCACACTACTCTCTCCAAAAGTAAAATTGAGCAGAATGAAAATTTAAACAATCACTCCCTTAGCATCTACAATATTTCTGTCGGTAATTAAAAATTGATGGTGATTTGACCGGTAATTTATTGTTTAATTTGTGGAACAATATTTTTTTATTTTGTAGGTAAATGTAAAATTTAGTGATAAAACCATTTATGTCGATAAATCCTATCGGTAACTGAAATTTTCTTATAGTATTAATATCCAGATTAATATACAAAACCGCGATAATCCAAATTAAATGATGTGACAAAGTTGAAGCATGCCCTTCGAACTGCGATAAATCCATATCTGGTATGTTAATTTGGATCACTTGAATACCTTGATCCTATTGGTGGTTGTGACCAGGACTGATCCTAATAATTTTTTAGCCCCAGCCGAACTTTAAAATTTGATCTTTTTTTAATTACAAAATTAAAGACAACTTAACAATTAAAAAATGTGCAATATATAAAACAGATTTATTATACTTAAAATAAGAGACACATCCTTCCAAAAAAATAAAAAAATATATATGAGATCCATGTTAAAAAAATTTAACTAATTATTTAAAGTTAGCGCCTTAGAGTTTTGGGCGGCAAATATATTAATCAAGTAAGTATAGTCAAGTTGTGCAATATATAATTTTTCAATTTTTTTTTCTTTTTAAGCCAAGCTCATCAATTAAGCCATGTATGGCTTGAATTTGGAAGGAAAAGAAAATAAGCCAAGCTCATCAATCAAATTAATTAAAAGGAAAAAA
The DNA here is from genome assembly GCA_016081115.2 of Rehmannia glutinosa. Taxonomy (NCBI): domain Eukaryota; kingdom Viridiplantae; phylum Streptophyta; class Magnoliopsida; order Lamiales; family Orobanchaceae; genus Rehmannia; species Rehmannia glutinosa. The sequence goes on from JABTTQ020001106.1 coordinate 57,150, forward strand.
TTGATCGATGCATCATGTTTCACTCCATTCTATACCGCTCATGTGCCAAGTATGGCTTGAATTTTCCCCAGTTAGTTAGATATGTGACGAAAAAATTGGTCATTAATACGTACAAGTACATTATGAACATTTATTAAAAGTTACAATGAAAATATCAGCAAGAAAATACGAAAATAATTAGTATAGAAATATAAAATAATTATTCAAAAGTAAAAATACAACTTTCTAAAATTCATAAAATTAATATATATATATATATATATATATTATATAATTGTTTACAACCCACCTGGCCACCCATCCACCCACCCCAAAAAAAAATACAAATAATTTTTTATCTACTATTTTCAAGAAAATAAATTTCCCTTCACAATCTTCATCGATCCCCCCTGTCACTATTTGAATAGATACTTAGCAATATACCAATTATTTTTAATAAGTTGGGAGTATTGGTTACAGGGGAAGCGATAAATTTCAAAAAAATTGAAAGATATTGGGTTCGAACACCTGGTCAATATCCTTACAAAGGATGAGTGATACTACTTGAATTACAAGCTCGTGGTACTTAAAAATACCAATTGATTAGCTAGTTAGTTATTTTATAAAGATTGAATCAAATTAATTCCTTGATTTGAATAGCTTTAGATTTTGGTAAAATTTGAACAGGTCATAGTATTATTAAATTAATTTAGACAAGTAATTGGTTCACTTCTATAAACGAACCTGCTAATAACTTTGTTCAATCTTCAATGATAAAGTCTAGGAAAAAAATACTAATAAAAGAAGCGAAAGATGCTTAGTACATAAAAAATTAAATTTAACCTAAATTAAATAAGTAAAGTTACATTTACTCCAGATAGGCAAATATATATAGAACTATATGGGCTGGGCTCAAATATAATTCACTGCATTTCCAACTCTTACCAGAATTTGTAAACGGTAGTCCCAAAGAAGTTACAATTAACTTGGATTCGAATTCCTTTCCTAATTCAAAATCATGTTCCCCTCTCTATATATATGTGCATAAAACCCCCCACACAATTAAATCAATCATACGAAAACGAAGTATAATTCCACACACGAAAAGCAGAAAAAGACATATTAGTACTACACCAAGAGATAGTAGCGAAGACAAATTGCGAAGAGAAATTAATGAATAACGAAACGATGACGTCCCATTTCTGCTCTTGCGGCTGCGGCTTTTTCGGGACGACGGAGAATAGAGGCCTATGCTCGAAGTGCGCTGAACAGGAGATAGAAAAACTGGTTGATGCTATGAAATCTATGACAATTTCTGAGTCACCTAGTACTATTGATGAATGGGAGATAGAAAAATTGGTTGATGCTATGAAATCTCTAACAATATTTGAATCACAAAGTAATAACAATCCATCAGTTTGTGGCACTCCTCCGGTCCCGAAAAACAGGTGTGGATTGTGCAACAAAAGAGTGGGATTATTAGGGTTTCAATGTCGATGTGGTGGTATTTTCTGTGGGAAGCACAGATACATAGAGACACATCCATGCAAATTCGATTTCAGGAATTTGGGAAAGATTGCTATTCAATAGGAAAACCAGGCCGGTTTGCAAATCTGGGGTTTGATTAGTGTTTTTTTTTTTTCCCTTCTTGATTATAAGTTGTTTGATTTTTTGTAGTCATCTCTTGTACTTAAGAGTATTATTATTGTAGTGGAATTCTCTACATGTTACTATATATGTTAGTTTACGTTTTCTTTATCAGCTTAAAGGCTTTTCAACGATTAATTACTCTGATATTAGTTAAATATTTTAACTTTGCTTTTGATCAGCGCTTTTTTTTTTTTTTTGATCAGCGCTTTTGATTAGCTTAATTAAGTCCAATTTGACAGTTTGTGGCAAATGCACTGACTTTACGAAAATGTAGTGGATTGAGAGGGTTTTGATGTATTATGTGTATGCGTCCATTGTGTTGGTATCTCCTAAGGGCGCTAAAAATTAATTTAAATATTAAATAAACTAGTCTTTTACCCGTGCGATGCACGGGGCATATATATATAATGTCTATATTTTGTACTGTTACATATCCATTTTTCTAATAGTTATATGAATTCTATTATCTATATTTAGGGATGACAATATTTCCATGGTGAACCATCCTCGTTGGTAACCGAATAGAATGTGACGGGAAATTCTCGGTTAATTCGAGGATAGGGGAGGGGATGTGGATTCTCCACTTCGTTAGAATTGGGGGATGTGACAAAAATGATATATATATATAAGCTCGTCCTCCTTCCAATTCGGATCAGGTAAAATGGTGGTTCTCCGTTCTCATCCCCATTCCTCGAATATGTATATTGCATTTAACTATTAATTAATATTAATTCCATTTATAATTTTAATTTTATTAATTCTTAAATTAGTTAAACCAATAATCTTTACAATTCTACTCGTTCTTATTCTTTAATTTTCAAATTATGGATTTTTTGCTATCTATGTTTTTAAAAAAAACAGTGATTGCTTTAAGTTTTAAATTTTCAAAAGTAATTAAAATATAAAGATAATTAATTTGATTATAAATCATACGATTGAACAATAAAAAAAATCATTGTAAACTATAAAAATATATCTTTGAATCTCAAATATTTGTTTGTGTGATTATGAATTATACCTATTTATGAAACATGTTTATCAATTATTTATAAAAATGTAAAAGTTTGAAAAAAGTTTTAACTGCCCAATGTTGATTTTTATTACTACCCTAATGTTGAATATTTAATAAAATTTTATTTACAATCAACAATAAAGTCACTTCAAATTTCAATATTCTTTGGGGTCTAAAAGCTGAACAATTGTCAAAATCGTGAAGAAATTGAACAAAACCCATGCTATAAATTTAGCAACGCATTTTTACGGAAAATGAAAATTTTCAAAAAAACAAAAACTATTTTATTTTTATATATACAAACATATCAATAAAAATATCAAACAGACAAATTCATATTTAATTCCAAATGTACAACTTTGAAACTTGAATATCAAAATACATTGATAAATATAAAAGCGATTTCTATTGATATAAAAAGTACGTTAATTTATAAAAAATAATTTTTTATATATAAAATACTATTATGAATATAATTTCATATTAAATAAATCTTAATTTTATTCTAACAATAAATATATATAATACTATGTATGGAGATATGTGATATATAAATTTTTTGGATACATATTTTGAGATATTTCCTTCAATGAAAAAAGAGTCCTCGGATTTGGGACCTTTTCTCCATAGCAAAAATATTTTTTAGCCATGTTTTTCAAAAACATGTGTTTTAGCCATTTTTGAACTCAAATGTCTACTTTACCCTTTTCTTCATTCATGAGGATGGGTACATAACTCGGTACCAAGTTATGTAACATGTTTTTCAAAACACATGGCTCTTTTTCATTTTAACAGAACATAAATGACCAATTTGGCCTTTTACCATATTAAAAATAAGTACTCCTTAATCGAATTTAATCAATTTAATATAATTTTATATAATTATATAAGAAATGAGTTAAGCCCAAATAACAATTATATATATATCATAAATATCCATATACATGAATAAATAAATTTATGTCCAATAGCCCGATCGAATGCATAATTTTTAAAACTCATTACAAATTACCAAAATAATAATTAATTATTTATCATATTTTTATTTATTATGATTTTATTTTATTCTATATATGCAATATGGGTGTCAAACTGAAAATCATAAAAAAATGGTCAATTTGATATATTATACGTCAAAAATGGATACAAAACGAAAAGTTATTAATTTTTTTTAAAAATTAAAAGATAACACAATAATTAATGCAATATACGCATATATTTGGAAAGCCAATTTTACATAATTCTATTTTTTATATTATTTTAAAAAGAAATTATTTAAATATAGTTGACTACCAAAAATAATACCAAATATTTATCATTTCTTATTTTTACATATATTTTATTACTTTTTATCGTAACTACAAATGGGCGGGAAAAATTCAACTTACTATTTTCATCACTTCTCTTTATATATATATAGATATATAGATTGTTTTAATTTTTAGTTAGCGATATCCAATTTGTTTAGTAATTTTGATTTTTTTTGCTTTATTTAAATAAATATTAACTGAATAATTTACAAAATATTGGATCAAGAACTCTATACATGAATAAACTTAATACATTCTTATTTTTTTATTTTTTATTTTTGAAATAAACTTAATATATCTTTTTCGCAATTATTAGAAATTGATTTTCAAAGAATTGAAAGTTACTATTATCTAAATCTGTTCTTTGTAAAATAAGTAGAAATTTGGCAAGTGTTATAAATCCAATTTTCAAAAAATCATGAATACTTTATTTCATTTAAGAAAGTTTAAAATTAGTGAAAGTCAAACTTGTAGAAATTAAAAGTTAATACTTATTTAAAGAAAATATAATACCAATTAACAAACTAAATAACACTTAATAATTGACTACCAAAATTAACCAAATTCTATAATGCAAGTTTGGAATTCTTCTTTTTCTTAATAAAAGTCATCATTTTCCGTTTTAGCTATATAGGAAATACCAAATAAGCGGAAAATATTTTTAGAAACATGTTTGTTATTATATATATATTACAAAAAAAACCCTGAGGTTTGGACTAATTATAAAATAACCCAGAAATTTTTGAAAATTACAAAAAAAAACCTTTAGGTGTGTTCCATCTTACATTTATCCCCTTCATCAAAAAGCATTTCAAAATCTCCCCTTACATTTGTCAAAATATTACAGTTATCCCCTTAAATGTAAGATAAAATCAAACCTCAAAGGATATTTTGTAAATTTCAAAAACCTGTTGGTTTTTTGTAAGTAGTACAAACATTAGGGGGCTTTTTCTAATTATCCCATAGTATTATGAACAAACTTGGTGAAGTTGGATTTGAGTCCATGATGAACTAATGGTCCAGTAATTTTATCAATCAATTGTAGGAATGCTAATCCATAATTACCTCTTTATTATATAATAATTCAATGTGCCATCCAAAAATGAAAATGAAAATGAAAACGGAAAATTGGACATTAAATGATCAATATAACCCTCTACTAACCTCTAACAATAATATTGCACACATATTACTACTTAGATACCCCGACCTCAAAATTGAAACTAATCAATTTCATTATATACTTACAAATAAATATAAAACCAATGCAAGCATTTCCCAAACATCCAAAAAATTTAATGCATTTTCAACCAGGTAAAAAATTTATGTACGCTGAAAAGTCTCACAATTACAAAATAATTGCACCAATTGTCAAAAACATGTGCATGTCATATGGACTGAGAATTCTATTCTACAAACTAAATGTGTACAAAAACAACTCAACCTTTTCACTTGAGCAATACTCTATTCTACTAACTAAATGTGTACAAAAACAACTCAAACTTTTTCACTTAAACAATATCAACGGAAGCAATTGACCGTGAGGACGTTGATCGCGTTCTTTTGCTGCAGAAGAATTAATGGACCTATTTGATCCCTCCTTTGTTGTAGAATGAAAATGATTTTGTAGAACCATCTTTTCCTGTAGAATGAATGATTAAGTCCTTTACGACCTGACGGTATCTCCTTCTATAAATCGGAAATTTAGACACACTTCTATTCATGTTCATCATCATGCAAACACAGGAAAACTAAATAAAAAGGTGACATTGATCTTCCTTTCTCTGTATCTTTTACCTTGCAATATATAAGATAAATAAAAAATGGCATTAGAATTTTTATTACATGGTTCTTAAAATTTTAAATAAAATAAATATAACATGGCGAAAATATTTTATACCTCAATATCGTGAAATATATATTACATTCTCTGTGTTTTGGCTTCTGAGTTATGTCATTAAAAGCGGGCTTCTCGTGGAGATCGACCAATTGCAATTTCATAGCCTATCAATATTTGCCGTATTGATAACCTTGATCAGTGTCATCACCAGAACCCTTTCCGTGTTTTCACCAGAACCCTTTCCGTGTTTACAACAGAAATGTAATATTAAGAGAAATCATGTATTATTGATAAAATAATGTGGTAAAAAAAAGAGTGAAGTCATATTTATAGCTGCAGTGATGTGTATATTTAAGGAAATCAATTATATTGTAATCTTTTGCCAATTTTTGTTGAATTATTTCTGTATTTGCATGTCTTCCATAAATTTCCTCTTTTTTGATAGACTTGTATATTAAGTTTTGATTATTTGGTAATTGAATTTTAATTTTTGATTATTCTCTGGTTTTGATCTCGAGATTGTAATAATATTGATTTTGAGATTTTAAAAATAATCTATATCTTATATATTTGCCTTAATTGTATATTCAAATGATATAATTCCAAAATTATTAGCGGAATTAAATAAATTGAGAGTTGTACTCGGTAATATTTATCGCCAGAATTGCGATTGTAATCAATTCCAAAAATATTTGCTGAATAGATTTTGATTGTAATCAATCTAGTCAAACAAACCTAAATAAACATCTAATTAACCATTATAAAATATATTGAACAAATCCCATAATTAGTACTTAAGATTTTTCCATTAATAATTGCTTGTAATCCCTAATAGAGATTTTCTTTCCATAAATCATGCTCAACGATTTAACAAAATAATTACAACTTCAACTCTATGTACAAAATTTGTGTTTACTAATTTGAGAAAGCTCGTTTAGGCGGGAAAATTTTTTCATTACTATTTATAAGTGACTTGGTTATTATATATATATAGATACACAATTTTCAAATAACTAGAATTCGAGATATTATTGAATAAAATAACACCAAAAGTATATAGTATTTGCCACATGCTGTCAAATTAGCCCTTTAATTCATTCACCTTTAATTAGTCAATCGACTCACTGTTTCGTTTTCTTTTTTTTTTTTCCTAACGCCGCCCACAACCAACTATGCCCAATCAAAACCAATTGTCTTCTTTTGAAATAAAGCAATTGGGAAAGGGGGAAAAATGAACTAAAAGAGTGGTTTTGCTAGAATACATTATGTAGATGCTTGAATGAATATTTCATGGTTGTTCAGTAGATGCTTGAATGATTTACACTAAAGGGGAAGAAAAAACCGACCTAAACATTCAAAGTAAATATTTGTATGACTATGCATTTATTTTCTTGCAAATATACGTGTATCGCGCAATAATAACCTTATCAAATCGAGACCTATTTATGACTATGCATTTATTTTCTTGCAAAAATATGCAATATGTATGTCAAATTGAAGATCGTAAAAAAATAATTAATTTGATATATTACACATTAAAAACAGATAAAAAAATAAAAAAGTTACGTATGAACGAATTAATGGGATAATTATTAATTTATTATTATATAAAATAATTAAATAACTTACCCACTCCCACCCCCACCACCACCCGTGCAGATCCCCTACCCCCAAAAATATATTTGGGTGGCGCACCTCTTGTGTGCGCCACCCATTAAATTTAAACCCCTACCCCTCCCCTATTCCAACCCCCACCCCAACCCATCCCCCCAATAAACGTTGCTGGCGCACATACAATGTGCGCCAACATATTAAAAAAATAAAAAAGGTAGCTTGGCGCAGTTTTAATGTGCGCCAATGAGTAAATAAGCAACCAACCACAATTTTACCATATTTTGACAATTTATTTTCATTTTTACAACATTTAAACAATTCCCCCAAAAGTATTAGTAGTCATCTGAAACTTCATCAACAACATTCCATGAGAGGGTTCTCCATCATCATTGGCCACATCTGTGATGGTTGCTGCCAAAGTAAAATCGGTGATGGGTTTAGAAAAAGCACAAACCCTCCATAAATCGTCTTACAAACAATCTCCGATAAGGGAATAGTTTTGTTTCATTATTCTCAGTCCCCTGCCATTTCCTGAAGCTCGCAAAAGTATGCATATCTGAGACTACTTGCCGGAAATTATCTTATATTGCCCATATTCCCATCAATAACTTCGAAAGACAATGAACAACAAACTCATCCCTAGATGAGAATCTTCCACCAAACTACAATATATACTCAATCATATCTAATCTATCTCAAAACACACATGCGCAGTCGCAGTCGGAGAAAGTGAAGGAGAAATGTGGGTATTAAGACTTTTCGTGGAAATAGACGATGGGACTTTGCCAATAGTGGAAAGCGCAATGAGGTAAAAACCGCAGAAGACGAGGTAGCCGCCTTGGAATTCGTCTTTAGTTTTTCAGAGCGTCAATCATTTTTTACTCTTTAGTCTTCTTTTTTTGGGTTTTGGATCGGGTCGATGGTTGGAGCTCCGGCTAACGGATTAGATCCGTCAGACCGTCTGATAGGAGACTGACTCATAAATTATATATATAAATGTTTCCAAACCCCCCGGCCCCCCAATAAATTAAAATAGTATTTTATCTACCATTTTTAAGAGAAAATAAATCCCGCCACCCAATCTTCATTTTCGAGCTCCCTATGTGACTATTTGAATAGATACATAACAATAACAGTTCATTAGTTCGTTAGTTATTGATTGGAAATAACTGATCTTTCTGAATTAATATGTGTGATTAATTTGATTGAGTTATTTTAGAAAAGATTGAATCAATTCAATTATTTGACTAAGAATAAAGATTTAGATTTTGGTAAATTTTAAACCAGTCATAGCATAATCAAATTAATTTAGACAAGTAACTGGTTCACATCAATAAATAAACCTCCTAATAACTTGTTCAATCTTTAATCATAAAGACTTTATCTTGGAAAAATCTAATAAAAGAAACCAAAGTCTCATGTAACCTAGATTAAATAAATAAAGGTATTTTTACTCCCAATGAAGAAATCAAGAAAGAGATTAAAAATGAAAATAGTCAGTCTACCCTATATACTAAAACAAAAAACAAAACTGACACATGTCATTATCTCATTAATCTTGGACATTTAATTTGTCAACTTCTCATCCTCTCAATTCCAAATGGCGGCTTCACATTGTTGGATTTTAAACTTGATTTGGGTCCAATTAATATTGGGCTTGAAAATATATATTTGAGTTAAAAGATAAAATAAGATCCAAGCCCAAATAGCCCAAATTCTAGAATTTGTCTAGAAATGTCTTGGAAAAATATCTTAGATATTATTGGTAAGAAAGCTTGTAGAATGTTCTAGGAAAGTAGATATTTTGGAGGATGATTCTAGTGGATGAATTATAGCCATTAGATCAAATAAATTCTAGCCATTGGTTAGGAAGTTGAACTAGTATAAATAGGGGTGTCCTGATCATTTTGTAACAAGCCAAAATTTGAGAAGAATCAATACAAGCAAATATTTCTCCACCAAAAACTCTCTTACATTTCTTAGCATAAATAACCTCCCCTCCTACAAAGAGAAAATAATCCCTCTTCCAACTTATGTGACAATTCTATGTACATAATTAAAAGATAACAAATTTAATTAAGATTCTAAAAGATAAAATATAATCCCAAAATAAAGGATTTGCACACAGTTAGTTTGGAAAAGTCAATCCTGATCAAATATATCCGAAGATATTTTTATTGAGAATTCAGAATATATATTTTTGAATTTAAAAGATAACAATTTTTTTAAGAGATAACAAATAATTCAAAAATCAGGGATTATATTTACATTATCTTTCAAATTTGATCGTTAGTTGGACAAAAGTCTCATGTAACACGTACGGTGTTATTATAACGTTTCCAACTCTTACTACAATTTGTAGACATAAGATTCCAATTCCTTTCCTAACTCAAAGTCTCTCCATTAATCCCCCAATCTATATATATCTCGATAAAACCCCACGCAGAAACAAAAAGCAAATTCAGCAAAACAATCATCCCATACCAAATTCAGCAAAACAAAAAGCAGAAAAAGAATTATTAGTAATATATAAAACAAAAGATAAGACGAATGGATAACGAAACGATGCCAACCTTACGAATTGATAACGAAACGATGCCAAGCTTTTGCGTTCACGGCTGTGGTTTTTTCGGGACGGCTGAGAATGAAGGCCAATGCTCGAAGTGCTACAACGTCTACCTCAAAGAATTGAGTGAGATAGGTAAACATATTAATGCTATGAAATCTGAAACAACTTCTGAATCACATAGTGATGATGATTTAGAATTAGTTTTTATCCCTGTTCCGATTGTGAAAGATAGATGCGGATTGTGCAACAAAAAAGTGGGACAATTATGGTTTCAATGCCGATGTGGTGGTACTTTTTGTGGGAGGCATAAATATCCGGAGGCACATCCGTGCAAATTTAATTTTCCAGATTTTGATTTCAAGAAATCTGGGAAGATTCACAAGAACATTATAGATAGGGTTTGATTAATATAATCTTTATTTTTTTTCCTTATTTAATGTAGGTTGTTTGATTTTTCGTGTCGGCTTATGAAACCTTCTTCAACAATTAATTATATGTTCATAAAAATTTATCAATTTTTTTTAATTTGAAGTTTCACGCGCAAGTAAATATACATCAATTTCAGTTTCGCATATTATTAATTTTTGTATTTTTTGTGTCATCTCGCTTGTACGTAACCATATTATTATTGTAGTGGAATTCTCGACATGTTAGTTTACATTTCCTCTTTTAGCTTAAAGCTTCTTCAATGATTAATTGCTCTGATAAGTTTTTGCGGGCAGATTCATTCATGGGGTTTTGGCCCTTCGGCTATTAATAATTTAATATATAATGATCATATTAGTTAAATGATCATATTAGTGTTAAAGATTAATAAATTCCAAAATCTATATTAAAAATAAAAAGACAAAAAACCTAATTTATATTACCACCAACGATGTTTCTTATTCAACCCGGACCTGTAATAAATCTGCCACGATCCAGCCGTGTCCCGCCAAACCGGGGACCGTCCCCGTGTAATATATAGTTTTTTTGTAAAAAAAACAACCAACGATTGCCCCTTCCCTCTCAAAATCATTCAATCTCCTCTAAACAAAACCAATTGTCCAAGGATTTCAATTTTTTCCCTTTTGAAGCTACTGATTCTATCTAGAAAACATTAAAGAAAGGGGGAAATAAATCTGTTCACAGATAGGTAAACATTTGGTTTGGATTTTATTTCTAATTGTTATTCTTCTTTTGAAATAAAGGAATTGGGAAAGGGGAAAAAAAGAACTAAAAGAGTGGTTTTGGTATGTTACATTATGTAGATGCTTGAATGAATTTTTCATGGTGGTTCAGTAGACGCTTGAATGATTTACACTACAAGACAAAAAAGAGCCGACATACGGAATAATATTATATTGGTAGGTATTTACCTACAAAATCAAAAATTATTAGCATCTATAATATATATGTTGGTAATTTAAAAACTATCGGTGATTTGACCGATAATTTGTTGTTTAATTTGAGGAAAAATAATATTTTTTATTTTATAGATAATTGTAAAATTTAGTGATAAAATTATTTTTGTCAGTAAATTATAACGGTAAACTGAGATTTTCTTGTAGTGTTATTGTCGAGATTAAATTGCAAAACCGCGATAATCCAAATTCAATGAAGAGACAAAGTTGAAGCATGCCTTCGAACTCCATAAATCCATAATCGGTGCATTTGGATCCCTTGAATACCTTGGTCCTGTTTACGGTTTTGACACAATTATTTCAATCAACGTATGCTTAATTAAAGTCCTCTACGAACAGGACTTTCAATGGCTCCCAAAGTACTGCATTCTCAAATTTTGATAATATTTTTTTTGCAGCCTCAGCTACATAGATAATATCTCAACCGCCTCTACTCTAATCGATTCACACGATTTTGACTGAAAAGAGTCCTACGAATACTAATCGGAGAAAATTGCACATTTAGTCCTATAAAATTTGACTTGTTGCAGTTTTAGTCCAAAGTTTGTAAAATGGTCCGATATGAATGATTTTAAAATAATCCCAATGTTACATTTTTAACTGAAACAATAGATAGCTTCGTTAATATATGACTTTGAAGGGGGTGAAAACTGCATATCTAGTGATATTGTCAATTGCAAATTGAATGCATTATTTTTCAATCCATTAATCTTTACCGCTCATGTGCCAAGTATGGCTTGTATTTTCCCTAGTTTGTTAAATACGTGACGAGAAAAATTAGCCACTTGATACGTACAAGTACATGATGAACATTTATTAAAAGTTATAATGAAAAAATCAGCAAAAAATACGAAAATAATTAGTATACAAATATAAAATAATTATTCAAAAGTAAAAATACAACTTTCTAAATTTCATAAAATTAATATAAATTATATATATAATTGTTTACAACCCCCCCACCCCCAAATAAATTAAAAATAGTTTTTTATCTATTATTTTCAAGAGAAAATAAATCTCCCCTCCCAATTAGGGGTGACAAATCGTGTTATCGTATCGTGTTTATGTCACACTATCGTGTTTTCGTGTTATCTATTTTATTTGATCTTTAATATAACAATGATTGTAATTTTAAATTAATTTTCAATTTTGTGTTCGTATCGTGCTATCGTGTCGTGTCACTCATTGCCAGCCCTGCTCCCAATCTTCGTTTCTGGCCCCTATGTCACTATTTGAATAGATACTTAACCATATCAATTGATTAGCTAGTTAGTTATTTTCTAAAAGATTGAATCAATTTAATTCTTTGATATAGAATAGATTAGATTTTGGTAAAATTTGAACTGGTCATAGCATTATTAAGTTAAGTTAGACAAATAACTTGTTCAATCTTCAATCACAAACTCTTGGAAAAAATCACTGATAAAAGAACCGAAAGATGCTCAGTACAGAAAAATTAAATTTAACCTAAATTAAATAAGTATAGTTATTTTTACCCCCAATATATAGTTTTATATGGGCCGGGCTCAAAAATATTTCTTAGCTTTTCCAACTCTTATTAGAATTTGTAGACGGTAGTCCCAAAGAATTTATAATTAACTTGGATTCGAATTCCTTTCCTAATTCAAATCTTGTTCCCCACTCTATATATATGCGCATAAAACCCCCACAAAATTATATCAATCATACGAAAACAAAATTCCACACACGAAAAGCAGAAATAGACTTATTAGTACTATAGCAAATTAATGGATAACGAAACGACGACGCCCCGTCTCTGCGCTCGCGGCTGCGGCTTTTTTGGGTCGGCGGAGAACAAAGGCCTCTGTTCTAAATGCCACAATATTTACCTCAAAGAATTGATGGCCAAATCTGAAGCACCAATAGTTACTGAACACGAGACTGAAAAATTGGTTGATGCTATGAAATCTGCAACAATTTCTGAATCAGAAAGTAATAATAATACATCAGTTTGTGGCACTCCTCCGGTCGTGAAAAATAGGTGCGGATTGTGCAACAAAAAAGTGGGACTATTAGGATTTGAATGTCGGTGCGGGGGAACTTTCTGTGGGAAGCACAGATACCCAGAGGCACATACATGTAGATTTGACTTCAAAAATTCTGGAAAGCTTGCGATTCAGAAGGATAACCCTGTTTGCAAATCTGACAAGATCATAGATAGGGTTTGATTAGTTTTTTTTTTTCCCCCTTCTTTATTATAGGTTTGTTTGATTTTTTTTTGTGTCATATATCTTGTAAGTAACAGTATTATTTTAGTGGAATTCGACATGTTAGTTTACATTTTCTTTATCAGCTTAAAGCTTCTTCAACGATTAATTACTCTGATAAGTTTTTGCGGCCAAGGTTCATTGATGATGTTTTGGGTATTAATATATGATGATGATGATGATCAGATTAGTGTTAAAGCTTAATAAACTCCAAAATCTTCTATAAAATAAATAAAAAGACCATATGTTTTAACTAAAAACCATAGTTTATATTACCACCTTACCAAAAAAAGACTGCAGGATAACGTCTACGGTTTCGAAACCATAGTCGTAACGTTAAACGTTGTCTATTCAATTGTACAATTTCTTGAACTAAGCAAATTAGGGATGACAATGTTACGGGTTAATGTATGCCTAAATATAACAAAGGGTCTAATTTTTTTTTAGAAAACGTCAAAACTATCCTAGTCATGTCATAGGCAAATTTTAAGTTTTCTGCAAATCGTTTTTATATATATAGCATAAGTAACTTTTTCCACTCATTACTCTTTTTCCCCACATCGAACATTACAGTTTGTAGCACACATCTTTTCCCCATCAAGTACTCTTACCCCCACATCGAACAGTACAAGGGAAAAAAAAAAAAACAGACCTACACAAAAAATATTATTAGGTAAATATTAAGATAATTGTAAAGTGCAAGTAAATCATTCTAGATAAATATTTGTCTACAGAATCAAAAACTATTAACATCTACAATATTCTGTCGGTAATTAATTAAAAACTGATGGTGATTTGACCGGTAATTTGTTGTTTACTTTGTGGAAAAACAATTTTTTTTTATTTTTGTAGGTAAATGTAAAATTTATTGATAAAATCATTTCTGTCGGTAAATCCTATCGGCAATTGAAATTTTCTTGTAGTATTACTATCCAGATTAAATTACAAAACCGCGATATGACAAAGTTGAAGCATGCCCTTTGAACTGCGATAAATCCATATCTGGTACATTAATTTGGATCACTTGAATACCTTGATCCTATTGGTGGTTGTGACCAGGGTTGATCCTAACAATTTTTTAGCCTGAGTCGAACTTTAAAATTTGGTCTTTTTTTTAATTACAAATTTAAAGACAATATAACAATAAAAAAATGTGCAATATATAAAACATTTTTATTATAGCTAAAATAAGAGACATATCCTTCCAAAAAAATAAAAAAAATATATATGAGATCCATATCAAAAAAATCCAACTAATTATTTAAAGTTATAGCCTAACAGTTTTGGGTGGCAAATATATTAATCAAGTAAGTATAGTCAAGTTGTGCAATATATAATTTTTTAATTTTTTTCTTTTTAAATTGAGAAATTTTAATTTAGGGCCTTAAGAAAAATTAAATGTGATAGATTATTAGTAACTTGAAAAGCTACACGACCCAAAGAATATGACCTTTCATTCTTGGTTAATTTTCAGATTGCACGACAACCACCATGCTAGACTTGTTAATGTTATTTGATCAATTTCTTATTATATATATATATATATATATATATATATATAAGGTATACAATAAATATGGACACCAAAGTTTTGTATTTTTTCTGGGCCCGAGTCGACCGACTCCTCTGCCTTATGCAAGGAGCGGCCCTGGTTTTGACACAATTATTTCAATCAAAGTATGCTTAAAATTAAACCAATATTATTCAACACATATCAGGCCAAGGAATGAATCGTCCCTCCAGGAACATGAACTTCCGATGGCTCCCGAAGTACTGCATTCTCAAATTCTGATAATATTCCAGCCTTGGCTAACCTATATAAATATCTCAACCGCCACTACTGTAATCGATTCCTTCAATTTTGACTCGAAAACAGTCCCATATGAATGATTTTTTTTTTTTTTTTTTTTTGCAAAAATAGTCCCAACATTACATTTTTAGTAGAAGCAATAGATAGCTTTGTCACGCCCCAAACGTGACGCGACAACGATCAATCACTTAAACAGAATTAATCAACAGTCTAATCCAAAGGTAACAAACTCCAAGTGAAATAGAGTCTAATGCAGCGGAATTATAACAAACACGAGTACAAATTATATCTTAAGGTCCTAAAGATCCGAATACAACCCAAAAGATTATCTTAATTAACTTACGGTCAAACAGAAATAAAATTGAAGGAGTCCAACAACAACAAAAAAAAAAGTAAAAGGAAATATCGCTCCACATCGCCGATAGAGATTCAATCTGCGGTAGGTTCGATGTCTTCGAACTCTTCATCTAAAGGTTAGAAAACGAGGAGGGAATGAGACAGAAATCTCGGTGGATGGGGTGATCGTGTGTAAGTGTGGCGATATAAATAGTTAATGCGAGAAATTTAGTTGTATGAAAACGCATGAGAGATGATGCATGATTTCACACACATCCACAAGCGGCGTGATAAATATATTTAATTAATATACTTATACGATTAAGAAAAACGATTCATGGTCAAGGCAGGCACTATGGTCCAAGCAAAAGCGGGAGGATTGCGTGCGGATTTGTAACGCCAATCCTATGCAAGACAAGTAAGCGGTTGCGTGACGGATTTGTAGCGCCAACCTATGCAATACAAGTAGCGGTTGCGTCACGGATTTGTAGCGCCAACCTATGCAATACAAGTAAGCGGTTGCGTCACGGATTTGTAGCGCCAACCAAACGGGTCCGATTAACTCCGGAATCGTGTGGATCGAGAACCCGATTCCTTCGTTCTTCCTTGTAACTCCCGAGCAAGATGGTCCAAGACCTGTCACCTTATCGCTCCGTAGGCAAAGACAAAATCCACGGTGGAGCTAGCAAGGCTCGGATTTGTCATAATCATGATTATACCTCAAGTACTACGACCCGCTTCCCTTGGACAAACTCCGTCCCTCGGTTGCGGGATTAGGGCGATGGGCCAAGTAGGAAGAGTGGAATAGCGGCCGAGCTGCCGGTTCCATCCCCGACGTATCCATTCCGATTGTGAGCTCGACACACCAAGTTGACTCAAGCGAGGAAAGTAAACACAAGTTCATGTAGTCAACTAGCAATGAGTATTATTGATTCGGGGAAGCGAGTTCATGAAAAGTTCTCAAAAATTTGCACAAGATAGTTATGGCGTTGGTGGAGTTATTGGGATGAAGATAATTATCGGGAGGATAAGTAGTCTTCGATATCTTAAGGATTAGGAGGAACATAAGTCCCGTTATAAATTCGAAATCGCGAGACAAGGAAATCGCCCGCGATCGGGTATTAATCGGTCAAGACGATTCGATAAGTCAAGAGGATTTTTAAGAAAATAAAATATTTTAATTAAATATTAAAGTCAGAGGGTCCAGGGCTGTTTTAGTAAATGAAAAATAATTTAAGTTAGGTCCTTGATAAAAAGAAAAATTTACAATTAGCCCCGTTTTGTAAAAACCAATACTTTTGGGGTTAAAAGTTAAATAAATAAATGTCCCGACCTTGAAAATTATGAGGTCAGTTCCTAAATTCTCTAAATTGTTCAGAGATTCAGGTTTTTAAAGTTTTGAGGTCGAGTTTTTATAAAATTCTCACATTGGCCCCAAAATTGTTAAAATTGTCATTTCGGGCCCTAAGTTTAAAATAATCGGAACTCACAAACCGGAAGGGCTTCTAATGTGATTCCAGTTGGAAAATGTCACTAAGGTTAGTGGGATATTGGGACAAAAGCAGTTTTAAAACGTCATAAGTATAGGTCCCTCAACTTTTGAAAATCTCATTTTTGTCCCATTTTGAAATAATTGCCTTTAAGGCTTTTAGGGGTCCAATTGTTATGAAATTTGAACCTTGGGTCCAAAATATAATTATGTTATAGGTAAATTAGTATTTCCAGGTACATGGGCTGTATAAGTCCTGGAAATTTCATTTGGGTCCTCAAATTTAATCTTTTACAATTTGGTCCCTCAAGTTTTATAAAATTACTTTCCAAGCTCTAAACACTTGGATTTTTGGAATACACTTAAAATATGTTATTTCCAGTCCCTTAAGAGTTAAAATTTCAAATTTTAAAATTAGGGTCTGGTACAGTTTCGAAAATTGCAAAATAGCCCTTAAACTTCTAGAATTTTACAATCTAGTCCTTGGGCTTTTAAGGGTTGATTTTATTTATCTAAAAACTCTTAAAACTTTATTAAAATGTCAAAACATAATTTTTGAACTTGAGTTCAGTCCCAAAAATCGAAAATTACAGAGGGGTCCCTTAAGTTTTATTTTCTTGCAATTAAGTCCACCAACTTTCCATTTTTGCATTTTAAGTCCAAAAATCGAAATTTAATCAATTATGCTCGACTTGTCCAGGTTATAGGCCATACAAAACATAGATTTCAAGAGTCATAAACATACATATCCATCTCATACAAGAATTTATCAAATATGACAATAAAGTGTACATGTATGTCCTAATTTTCGGTAAATCGCATTTTGAGCAACACTTGAGAAATTTTTCAACTTGATACAAGAAAATAGCATGCAATACATAATATATATCTCAAATGCTCAATAACAAAATACTACATGCATTTTTATGAATTAAAGCACCTAGAAGTTGAAAGGATTTTTCCACCCACCTTAAAGATCGGTTTGTTGGTGAAAATGGGATAAATCTCTCGGTGAAGGAATGACTTAGGTCAGCCCCTAAGTCAAGGAATATCAAAAAAATATAGGAGTTATAAGAATGTGGTTAAAAATTAAGGAAAAGAAGAAGATAGTGAGAAAATTGGAAATACTACACTTACCTTGTGTAGTGAGTAAAATGTGACTAGTAATGGCTTCCAAGTATAAGGTTTTGGTCACCCTTAATGTCAACCACCAAGGTCAGCCCCCTAAAACTCCAAAAATGAAAATGGAGTGTAAAAATTTGGAAAATAGAAAGAGAAGAAGAAAGTGTACTAAAAATTCCATTTCTTACCTTATAGTCCAACTTCTTCACAATTTTTCTTCAAGATGACTAGTCTCTTAACTTCTTCAAAGGTCTTCTAGGTATACCTCAAATTCAAAAATCAAACTTAAATTAGAAGGTGAAAGAGGTGAGCTAGAAGGTATAAGAATAGATTGAAGAAGAAAATTTCTTACCTTGTGTAGTGTATATGGTTCGAATTTTTGAAGAAAATGGGAGATGAATTCTTGAAGTTTTGGTTAAGTGTTAGTGAAGAAGATGAAGAATAGGTAGAGAGATGTAGGAGGATTTTTAGAGAGAGGTAAGAGGAATTTCAAGACTTAGAAGAAATTTGGTGTTGGTGAAATGAAATGGGAAGAATAAAAATTTTGTTTTGTTTTGATTAAATGATAAGTTAGAGTAATAATTGAGGGAATTGGGGAAGAAAGTAATATTTAGGTATCTTTATTAGGGACAATGGGCCAAAATGCTAAGCTTAGGGAAATTTTTAATTTGGTCTTGTTTGACCAATTGGATGATTGAAATGGTGGGATTAATTTAAGATGTAGGTTTGAATTAATGGTGTATAAATACACAAGAGGAATACACAAGGTGTACATGTACAAGAGTTGAGAGATATTTCTACACCAAAAATTACACCAATGCCGTCCCCTAAGGGTATTTTGGTAATTCCATATATTTTTTTTTCTTTCCAAAATTGATGATAATAGATGAATAAATATCAATCTCCAAAATAATTAGTGATGTCCTTGATCACTTATAAGTCTCATGATCACTTAATCTAAATCGAATTCTTAATTCTATAAATTATAATCCCTAAAATAAATAGTCTCTTAAAATTCTAAGGTGACTAATAATACACCAATAATAATAATGATGATCAACCAAGTGATCATAAATGCGAATTAAAATTAATAAATGATTATGATCACAAATAGAAATTAAAAGAATTAAATGCAAAATATATTTATCATTAATATTTACCCGTCAAAGCGACGCGGTAGAATTGTCAAATAGTACAAAGACGATACGTGATACAAGTACATGTTCGAATAAAATTCGAGGGCTTCACAAGCTTTGTTAATGTGACTTTGAAGGGGTGAAAATTGTATATATAATCCACAGGATTTTGCCAATTGCAAATTTAGACCTATGTCTGCAAAACAGTCCCACAAAAAAGCAATATTTGCAAAAATAGTGTCGCTATAGATTTTTAATGCCTCTATATAATTATTTGCTCCAGCACAAATTGGATTTGGAGGGAAAAGAAAATAAGCCAAGCTCATTAATTAAATAAATAAAAAGAAAAAATTGATCAATGCATCATTTTTCACTCCATTCTATACCGCTCATGTGCCAAGTGTGGCTTGAATTTTCCCCAGTTAGTTAGATATGTGACGAGAAAAATTAGCCATTAATACGTACGAGTACATTATGATAATTTATTAAAAGTTACAATGAAAATATCAGCAAGAAAATACGAAAATAATTAGTATATGAATATAAAATAATTATTCAAAAGTAAAAATACAACTTTCTAAAATTCATAAAATTAATATATATATATATATATATATATATATATATTTAATAAGTTGGGAGTACTAGTTAGAAATGAGGCGACAAATTTCAAAGAAACTGAAAGATATTGGGTTCGAACCCTGTTCAATACCTTTACAAATGATGAGTGATACCACTTGAGATACAAACTCGTGGTACTTAAAAATACCAATTGATTAGCCATTAGTTATTTTATAAAAGATTGAATCAATTTAATTCTTTGATTTGAATAGATTTAGATTTTGTAAAATTTGAACTGGTCATAGTATTATTAAATTATGAGCAAATGGTGGGAATTACCTACTTGAGATAGGAGAAAGACTTTTTTGACATGTAGGGTAAAAAAACTATGTTTTCTACCCACTTTTGGGTTCTTTTACTACAATATCCTTGAGACTTTAAATGCAAGCCTTTAAAATAAGTAAATTGTATTTATCTCTCTTGTTAAATACATACATACATACAATTCTTCCACATTTGCTCTTCATTTTTTTTCTCTCTTCTTCTTCTTTTTAACAAAATATCAAGATGCACTGTGCACGATATATCGTGCCTATATTGGGCACGAGCACGATATCGTGCACAATATAGGCACGATATATCGTGCCTCAGTAAAAATTAGGCACTATATCGTGCCTAATATTCGTGCCCGATTTTAAATAGGGCACAATATCGTGCCTCAGTAAAAATTAGGCATGATATCGTGCCTAATATTCGTGCCCAATTTTAAATAAGACATGATATGGGCACGATATGAGACGATATGAGTATACAATTTTATACATAGGTGTGTGTATTTGGGGGAAAGTGTACACGATTTTCAAGGAAAGCATTTCAAAATTCAAAATCTTCAAATTAAAGGATGGGCATTTTCATCAAATTGAGTAAAAAAGAATTTTCTTATGTCTATAAGTAGAAAAGAATACACACTATTCATAATGGGTACTTAAAAAATTCCCCCTTAAATTAATTTAGACAAGTAATTGGTTTACTTCTATAACGAACCTGCTAATAACTTTGTTCAATCTTCAATGATAAAGTCTAGGAAAAAAATACTAATAAAAGAAGCGAAAGATGCTTAGTACATAAAAATTAAATTTAACCTAAATTAAATAAGTAAAGTTATATTTACTCCATAGGCAAATATATAGAACTATATGGGGCGGGCTCAAATATAATTCACTGCATTTCCAACTCTTACTAGAATTTGTAAACGGTAGTCCCAAAGAAGTTACAATTAACTTGGATTCGAATTCCTTTCCTAATTCATTTCGAATTCCTTTCCTAATTCAAAATCATGTTCCCCACTCTATATATATGTGCATAAACCCCCCACACAATTAAATCAATCATACGAAAAGCAGAAAAAGGTCCATATTAGTACTACACCAAAAGATAGTAGCGAAGACAAATTGCGAAGAGAAATTAATGGATAACGAAACGATGACGCCCCGCCTCTGCGCTTGCGGCTGCGGCTTTTTCGGGACGACGGAGAATAAAGGCCTCTGTTCTAAGTGCCACAATATTTACCTCAAAGAATTGATGGCCAAATCTGAAGCACCAATAATTACTGAACAAAAGATTGAAAAATTGGTTGATGCTATGAAATCTGCGACAATTTGTGAATCACAAGGTAATAATAATCCATCAGTTTGTGGCACTCCTCCGGTCGTGAAAAATAGGTGCGGATTGTGCAACAAAAAAGTAAAGTTATATTTACTCCATAGGCAAATATATAGAACTATATGGGCCGGGCTCAAATATAATTCACTGCATTTCCAACTCTTACTAGAATTTGTAAACGGTAGTCCCAAAGAAGTTACAATTAACTTGGATTCGAATTAATTTCCTAATTCAAAATCATGTTCCCCACTCTATATATATGTGCATAAACCCCCCACACAATTAAATCAATCATACGAAAAGCAGAAAAAGGTACATATTAGTACTACACCAAAAGATAGTAGCGAAGACAAATTGCGAAGAGAAATTAATGGATAACGAAACGATGACGCCCCGCCTCTGCGCTTGCGGCTGCGGCTTCTTCGGGACGACGGAGAATAGAGGCCTATGCTCGAAGTGCGCTGAACAGGAGATAGAAAAACTGGTTGATGCTATGAAATCTATGACAATTTCTGAGTCACCTAGTACTATTGATGAATGGGAGATAGAAAAATTGGTTGATGCTATGAAATCTCTAACAATATTTGAATCGCAAAGTAACAATAATCCATCAGTTTGTGGCACTCCTCCGGTCCCGAAAAACAGGTGCGGATTGTGCAACAAAAGAGTAGGATTATTAGGGTTTCAATGTCGATGTGGTGGTATTTTCTGTGGGAAGCACAGATACATAGAGACACATCCATGCAAATTCGATTTCAGGAATTTTGGAAAGATTGCTATTCAATAGGAAAACCAGGCCGGTTTGCAAATCTGGGGTTTGATTAGTGTTTTTTTTTTTTTTCCCCTTCTTGATTATAGGTTGTTTGATTTTTTGTAGTCATCTCTTGTACTTAAAGAGTATTATTATTGTAGTGGAATTCTCTACATGTTACTATATATGTTAGTTTACGTTTTCTTTATCAGCTTAAAGGCTTTTCAACGATTAATTACTCTGATATTAGTTAAATATTTTAACTTTGCTTTGATCAGCGATTTTGATTAGCTTAATTAAGTCTAATTTGACATTACTCTGATATTAGTTAAATATTTTAACTTTGCTTTGATCAGCGCTTTTGATTAGCTTAATTAAGTCTAATTTGACAGTAAGTGGCAAATGTTAATTGACTTTACGAAAGTGGAGTGGGTTGGAGGATTTTGATGTATTATGTGTATGCGCCCATTGTGTTGACATCTCCGCAAGGGCGTTAAAAATCAATTTTAAATATTAAATAAATACGCAATTTTTGGATAATTAGAATTTGAAATATTGTTGAATAAAATAAGGCAAAATTATTTTTTTCGTCCTCTAAGTAGACATGCTCGGAGATTTGGTCCTTTTTCTTCTTCAATTTTTGATTTAGTCCGTTAAGTAACAAAACATCGGACTTTTAGTCCTATGACCACCTATAGCAAGTCAAAATAATCTTCTGCTGATGTGGAATTCTTCTTTCCCAAAAAACTTAATATTTTAATCCAAATTGTGTCCTACTTGGCATTATACTTGGCAAGTAGGCAAAAAACAAAATACTATACTATATTTAACAAATATTAATATTTAAAAAATAGTATAACTCATTAGTTAAATTAAATTTTAAGTAAATTTATAAAATAACAGAATATTATTGATTGATAAAAAAAATTAAATTTATTGTTTTTATCTTCTTACTTTAAGTTTGAATTTTGATAATTGCATATCCAATAAAAAAAAAAACTTAAAGTTCAACCTTAAAGTTAAAATAAAAATAACAAATTATATAGTAACACAATGTAATAATTAGGAAAATTCCTTTACTTAAATACTACAGGTCTTATTTCGAAAAATATATAGGTCTTTTATTTAAAAATATAATATAATTTGATTTTTTATTATATAATTATAATTATATAATATATAAGAAACACACATATGTGTGTGTATATATATAGGTGGTGGAGGTGGCACGATGATGGCGGTTGAGTCATCGGTCCTGGCCGGAGAAAAAAAAAGGATTTTTGGCAATGATCATCCGACCAATTTCGCAACAAACCCAAATCCAAGATTCCATGCGCATCACGTTCTTGGCCTTGAAAAGCATCCAAAGATTAGTATATTCCTTCATCCGAATTCAAATCATCCTTGAATTCGTTAGAGGCATTTCAATTAAACTTATATGAAGTGAATATGTTAATATACTTTCCCAACCCACATTAATTTCAATTTTTGGAAATGCTTATACAAACGAACACAAAAATATGCTTTGAGAAAAAATTGAGAAAAAAATAAGGAAAAGTGTCTTGTGACACATATGCCCTAAATTAACGTCCAATTGGCAATTTTTTTCCATCTCAAATGCCATGTAAGCTGCCACTAAACAAAAGTCAGTTTTTCCCCAAATAAACATGACATGTCAGCTTAGCAGGTTGAAATTACCTGCTATAAGAGGTCATAGGACTAAAAGTCCGATTTTTTGTCACGTAACGGACTAAATCCAAAATCGAAAAAGAAAAAGGACTAAATCTCCGAGTAAATCTACTTAGAGGATGGAAAAAACAATTTTGCCATAAAATAACACCAAGCAAAAATATATGGTATTTGCCACGTGATGTCAAATTAGCCCTTTAAGTCATTTACCTTTAATTAGTCAATCGACTCGCTGTTTTCTTTTCCTTTTTTTTTTGTCCTAACACCGCCCACAACCAACTATGCCCAATCATTCCATCTCCTCTAAACAAAACCAATTGTCCAACGATTTCACTTTTCAATTTTTTTTTTCCCTTTTGAAGCTACTGATTCTATCTAGAAAACATTAAAGAAAGAGGGAAAAAATCTGTTCACAGACATACATGTAAACAGTTGGTTTGAACTTTATTTTCTAATTGTTATTCTTCCTTTGAAATAAAGGAATTGGGAAAGGGGAAAAAATGAACTAAAAGAGTGGTTTTGCTAGAATACATTATGTAGATGCTTGAATGAATATTTCATAGTTGTTCAGTAGATGCTTGAATGATTTAAACTACAAGGGGAAGAAAAAACCGACCTAATCATTCTAAGTAAATATTTGCCTACAAAATAAAAAATTGTTAGCACCTACAATATATATGTCGGTAATTTAAAAATTATCGGTAATTTGTTGTTTAATTTGGGGAAAATTAATATTTTTTATTCTATAGATAATTGTAAAATTTAGTGATAAAATCATTTTTGTCTGTTAATTTATCATGTTGGCCGTTTTGACACAATTATTTCAATCAAAGTATGCTTAAAAGTAAACCAATATAATTCATCACATATCAAGTCAAGGGATGAATCGTCCCTCCACGGACAGGACTTTCGATGGCTCCCGAAGTACAGATTCTCAAATTACGATAATATCGCCTAACATAGATAATATCTCAACCGCCTCTACTCTAATCGATTCACTCGATTTTGACTCGAAAATAGTCCCACGAATACTAATCGAAGAAAATTGCACATATGTTCCCATAGAATTTGATTTGTTGCAATTTTAGTCCCAAATTTGCAAAATAGTCCTATATGAATGATTTTTTTTTTTTTTGCAAAAATAGTACCACCGTTATATTTTTAACGGAAGCAATAGCAAGCTTCGTTAATATATGACTTTGAAGGGGTAAAAATTGCATATCTAATCCACAGGATTTTGTCAATTGCAAATTTAGACCTATGTCTGCAAAATAATCCCACCAGAACGAAATAGTTGCAAAATAGTGTCGCTATACATTTTTAATCCATGTAATCATATGTTCCAGCACAAAATGGATTTGGAGGGAAAAGAAAATAAGCCAAGCTCATCAATTAAATAAATAAAAGAATAATTGAATGCATTATTTTTCAATCTGTTCTATACAGCTCATGCGCCAAGTATGGCTTGTATTTTCCCAGTTAGTAAAATATGTGACGAGAAAAATTGGCCATTTGATACGTACGAACACATGATGAATATTTATTTAGATTTATAATGAAAAAATCAGCAAAAAATACGAAAATAACTAGTATACAAATATAAAATAATTATTCAGAAGTAAAAATACAACTTTCTAAATTTCGTAAAATTAATATAAATTATATATATAATTGTTTATAACCCCCTCCCCAAAAAAAAACAGTTTTTTTATGAAAAATTAAATCTCACCTCCCAGTCTTCAATTTCCGCCCCCAATGTCACTATTTGAATAGATAATTAGCAGTAGCAATTGATTAGCTAGATAGTTATTTTATAAAATATTGAATCAATTTAAATCGTTGATTTAGAATAGATTAATTTTGATTTTGGTAAAATTTGAACTGGTCATAGCATCATTAAATTAATTTAGACAAGTAACTGGTTCACATCTATAAATGAACCTTCTAATAACATGTTCAATCTCCAATCATAAAGTCTAGAAAAAAAATACTAATAAAGCAAGCCAAAGATGCTTATTACAGAAAAATTAAATTTAACCAAAATTAAAGGGAAAATTGCAAAATTGGTCCTGTATCTACAGGGGTGTTGCAAAACTAGTCCTATAACTTTTGAAGTTGCAATTTTAGTCCTATGACAATTTTGCAAAAATAACAATTTTAATTATGTGATTTTTAGAATTTGACAATTTTAGTCTTTTATTTTTTAGTTATGGTAATTTTGGTGATATTATGAAATGACCAATTTTTGGCATATTTTTACGTGTTTTTTGTATTCTCATAATTTGTAAATAATACATATTGAACTCGTATCTCGGATTTTGATCTGGGTTCATAAATCTAAAATTCTTCCATAAAGGCAATCTATAGTGATAAATATATTCTACTCAAGTTAATAAAATATAGGTTCTGATACTATTTTAAACTTGATCTTAGGTATATTGACTTTTGGCTATTAAGGGCATTTTGAAAATATTTAAAATATTGAAATAGCCCTTAGGACCAAATTTGGATCAACTTATAGGACCATAATTGCACAATTCTAAAATTTACAGGACCAAAATTGCAAAAATAGGCAAAATATACAGGACTAAAATCGCAACTTCAAAAATTACATAACTAATATTGCAAAGCCCCTATAGATACGGGACTAATTTTGCATTTTTTCCAAAATTAAATAAGTAAAGTTATTTTTACTCCCAAATCCCAATATATATAGTATATAGAACTATATGGGCCGGGCTCAAATATAATTCACCCGTTTCCAACTCGTACTACAATTTGTAGACGGTAGTCCGGTAGTCCTCAAGAAGTTATAATTAACTGGGATTCGAATTCCTTTTCTAATTCAATATCTCTGTTCCCTCTCTATATATATATGCATAAACCCCCACACGATTAAATCAATCATACGAAAACGAAATATAATTCCACACACGAAAAGCAGAAAAAGAATTATTATTTTGTAATACAGCAAATAAAATATCGGCGAATGGATAACGAAACGATGACGACGCCCCGCCTCTGCGCTCGCGGCTGCGGCTTTTTTGGGACGGCGGAGAACAAAGGCCTCTGTTCTAAGTGCCACAATATTTACCTCAAAGAATTGATGGCCAAATCTGAAGCACCAATAATTATCGAACAGGAGATTGAAAAATTGGTTGATGCTATGAAATCTACAACAATTTCTGAATCAGAAAGTAATAATAATCCATCAGTTTGTGGCACTCCTCCGGTCGTGAAAAATAGGTGCGGATTGTGCAACAAAAAAGTGGGATTATTAGGGTTTGAATGTCGGTGTGGGGGAACTTTCTGTGGGAAGCACAGATACCCAGAGGCACATCCATGTAGATTTGATTTCAAAAATTCTGGAAAGCTTGCGATTCAAAAGGATAATCCGGTTTGCAAATCTGACAAGATCATAGATAGGGTTTGATTTTTTTTTTTTTTTTTTTTTTTGGGTAATCTTGTAGTGGTAGTATTTTAGTGAGATAAATATTAGTTTACTTTTTTCGTTCAATTTTGTTAAACATCTATCAGCTTATAGCGTCTTCGAACATTGATGTAAATTTTAGTCAACGATCATTGTTTTAGGTATTAATTTCTCGGATTAATGGTAAAAGTTTGTTCGATATCTCATATCTTCTTGTATAAACCTTGTTAAGGCACATAGTTACAAAAATCACTCATGTGCTTTACTATAAATCGGAAAAATCAATTATCTTTTAAAATTAATCATATCTCTTTACAATTTATTTCTATTTTATAAATTGTATTATCAATAGAGGAATATTGTTAGGGAATCGAATAGTAGTCATGCTCAGACCAAAGGCATGTGGTTTCCTTTACACGGTAAGGGTTATTTTGTAACTACACTAAATCTCACAAAGAGTTTGTAATTATCCCTAAATTAATCATTGATAAAACTCGTGATTAATTACTTCTGAACCTTTTTCTTTCTCTAACCTTTTTCTCTCTCCCTTCACTCTAACCCCCAAAAAAAACCCTAGCACTTTTCCCCTTCCCTCTCCCATTACAGCCGCCTCCCTCCCCTCTCCCCCCCCCCCCCCCCTCATTCCCCTCCCCCTCCCCCTCCATGTTTTCTATTGGAGGGATACCAAATGGCGGTCCCTTGGACGTATGAAGGTGGTCGGAATTTTTGGTCCAGGACAAAAGTGAGTCGGAGCTTCACGGAGGTGTCTCGGAGCGGAGAAGACGATGGGCTGCGGCAGTAAATTTGGGAGAGGGAGAGGTAATTTTTTGTTTTTTTTTCTAGTTTGTTAGTAAAGCTGTTGTGTTCTTATTTTGTTTGTGTTTTCTTTTCTCGGTTGATTTGCGAAACTCGTAGGCGGATCAGTTTTTTTTGTTCTGCAGTATGTAGTGGTTGCTCTTGCCCGATTTTAGTTTTTTTTCTGGTGTGTTATAGTCTCCTTTAAGGAGTGCTGAAGTCTCCCGGTGTGGGGTGAGTAGTTTGGGGTGAGTAGTTTTTTAGTCCATGTGAATCTGAATTGGTTTTACCAATTCCCCGCTTGGCTCTTAGTTAGTCTTGTCGGCTCTTAGTCCAATTGGCTACGATTGTAGTTGTGATTTTAGTTTTTGAGTTGTTATAATAAAATTCTATCGTTCGGAAAAAAAAAAAAAAGATAAAACTCGTGATTGAGCCCAACCCAATCAAGCATTAGCAAACAAGAAACAGAATGAGCTATAATTGTTTTGCTGTTAATGGGTTGGGCCGTGTTGTTTAAATTTTGAGTCCATATTCAATTTTTTTTTATTCACGGGCCTCTATCCTAGGACCCAAGTGAATACTATTTTACTCATTTAAAAGTTTGTAACAAATAACAATATACTAAACAGTTGATTAATTAGTTTCAAAAAGTCCGACCAACAACATCAAAAATAAGTGTTTTGTGGTAATTTGGTTGGGGGTGGTAATGAGTGACACGACGCGATATGACATGACATGATAGGAACACGAAATTAAAAATTAATTTAAAATTATAATTATTGTTATATTAAAGATCAAATAAAATATATAACACGAAAACACGATAGTGTGACACGAACACGATACGATAACACGATTTATCACTCCTAAATTTGGTAAGGTTGAACCATCAAGAGCAGGATTCCAATGCTTTCACATTGTTACCTAAACAAGCAATAGATTGACCAACTAATTACTCATCCAGTGAGTTGAGAATTAAAGAAAGAAAAAACTACAGTAACTCGGTAAATTGTGGAAGGTAAACTGTCAATCCATGAAAAAAATAATACTCTCTTCCTCCCAAATATATAATCAAGTTTGACTTTTTATACAAATTAAGAAAAGTATAGAAAACTACAAATATGCTAAATATTTACTTAATTTGTCCTTATCTATATATATAATAGCATAAGTCCGAAATAAATATTTTCCCGCTCATTTTACTTCTTATATTCGGAAATATTTTATTATATAATTCTAACCATTGATCTTGATTTGTTCAAAGATTTTGTATATAAATTAAGAAAGTATTATAAATGGTATTCCTACTTTATATGTATGTAAATTAGGAAAATATTATAAATGGTATTCCTACTTTATATGTATATAAATTAGGAAAATATTATATATGGTATTTCTACTCTATACCAAAAGTGATTATGTACGATCAATTCTATCTATACATATTATTCATATTTTAAAAAAATATATAGTCTATGATTATAGCTAATTAATATTATAAATGGTATTATTATTATTATCATTATTACTATGATTATTGACGATCATTTCTATTCATAATATTATTCATATTTTAAGAAAAATATATAGTCTTTGTTTCAATAGTGGACGATGACTTTTTTTTGTATACTATTAATCAAGTTTTAAAGTACTAATTGCTTTTCTCCAAGTAGCTATTCAAATTTTCCTAAATTGCTCAATGGATAAATAGTTTTTTATTCTATTCTGCAGAATAATTAAAGGGAGATTTCCTTAAAATCTTCGTATCTTTTACCATTGAATTAACAATTGATTTTGTTGAGAGATTTTTTGGCACCTTATTATTTTTGTTGAATCCTCTTATATTCATACTACTTAAATTGCTTTAGAGAGACACTTCGATATTATTGATCCTAAATCCAAAGCATAACCACCAAATATGGCTTCATCTTCACGTTCCCCCTATTACCGTCTTCATCAAATGTCCCGCCAACATCGATAGCATTGAACTCGGATTCTGTACTAAACAAGGGTTTTTATATAAACTATATTGCAGATCTATATGGATGTTTTTGGGTGAGTTTAATAAAAAAATATTTGTCAAAACAAAAATATTTGTTTCTTTTTTTATTATTCCTGATACTTTTATTATATTTTTTAAAATTATATTTTGAATTGCGTTTTATTTATTTTTAATTATTCATGATACTGACTCTTTGATTATTTTTATTATAGTATTGATTTTTTCATATTATTTATGTGATGATTTTATTGGTTTCGATTTTTTCGAATATATAATGGCAGAAGTTTGATTTTTCCGCCTAATCATTGTATTTTTTTATATACAATGCTTATAAATCTATGAAAATAAATTTCTCAAGTAAAATTTTGAATTATAGGATTTACTACATTTATATTTTATCACACTAAAATTAATTTGTAATGAAGTCTAATTGATTTAAATTGCGGAACTAATTATAAAAAAATAGCATATGATATAATCCTCATTTTAGTTAAAATCATAGAAATATTATCAAGGTGTATATAAATAAGATATATATCTATATTAATTAATCTAACTATAATATATATTTATATATATATATATATATATATTAATTAATCTATTTATACATTAATTATTTTCAAATGTGATGTATAAGTTGAGCTTATTAAATTACAAAATTAAATTATGAAACTATTTATAGAAATACTAAAAAATTGTGTATGTACTATAACATGTTTTTGAATGAGTTGGATAGGGAGATTTGTGAAAGAAACTATTGTCTTGCCACTTATATGATTAGGAGATAATTCCAATTTTTAGGTTGAATTGACAATAATTATGAAATTAATTATAGTAAAAAGTAGAACGTGTTACTTGCCATAATAAATTATAGATACAATATGTTTATAAATAAATAAAAATAAACTTTCAAATTAAAATATCGATATATGAGATTTAATATATTTATTTTTAATTGAAATCTAATTAGCAATAATTACATAAATAAATATAGAAAAATAGTATTATGATATAATATTATTATAGTTAAAACTTATAGAGAATTTGACAATATGTTTGTAAATAAGATATGTTTATATTAATTACAGAAAAATTAACAAATTGTTATTTACCATGTTCAGATTCAACTGGATAACACTAAATACAAAATGAATATACTATATTGAAATTATAACTATTTTAGATTATAATTTGATATAACAAAAAATTTCCAATATTTGATGTTTATAAATGTTAGATGCTTTCTTAGCATTCGATACTCTTGACTACTAATTGTTTGATAAATGGTTTTATCATGATTTTGATTTTACACCAAAACAATGGTTTTAAAGGTTGTCCAAATACTCCTAAATGATTTAAAATGGTTTTAATATTTTCCGGAGTATTTCTTCAAGTTTTATTTTCGACAAAATTGGACAACACTTTTAATGATTTTTGTTAATGTATTTTTACACCAAAACAATGTTTCTAAATGTTGTCCTAATACTCCCGATCGGTCTAAAATGTTTTCACTATTTTTCTGGAGTATTTCTTGAAGTTTATTTTCGATATAAAATTGGACAACACTTTTGTTTTGAGGTCAACCGATCGCCGTATTGGGCAACCCGCACACGAAAGTTGAGAAAAAACAGAAAACTTCATGTTTGCGAGAAAATGGTCGGCAAACCGGTCACCCTATAGGGCAAATCGGTGCCGTCGACCTCGACCGACCCCTTGGGCGGCCGTGACTGGGAGCAAAAATTGAAACAAAACATTTGCCTTCCATTTTTTGTTGAGTGCGACCAGTACCGTGGTTAGGGTACGGCCGAGGTGCACGTCGACCGGCCGCCTGTGTAAATGTTGATATGATTATTTCAAACTCTATTTCGTGCATGATGGTCTTCTTAAGTTTGACAAAGAAAAAATGTAAAGTTGTGCAGAGACATCTTTTCCTTAATTTGTGGGATTGATTTATAATGACTCTTTTCTTCAATTGTCTTGCAATTTTTTACGTAATTCATGTCCCCAAGAGGAGCCTATCATGTACAAGACATCTTCTATAAATAGAGGAAGAATTGAAGCAACACAATAAGAGAGAAAACTACAACACAACAAGATACACTCAAGAATACACTTGTTCTTTACATTGTCTTATTTCTTGTTGTAATTTGCCTAGCTATTCACTTTCACATCCTTGAGGTATGGCTATTCTTGATTACACTTGCACTCAATTGTATTATTCATTATCGAGTTGTAATCTTGAATTTTTGGGTTATCATTCAACACAAGATATCCTTGCGAGTGTTCTTGTGGTAAGAACACACTTGGGTGATCTAGGTGTTAGGTGTGAGAAGATTGTGGTAATCTTCTTGTTGAGGTGTTGAAGAATTTGGTATTCTTCAAGATTGAAGATTGTGGTAATCTTCACAAGGTGCCGTTGGAGATTGTGGTAATCTTCAAGTGAGATTGTGGTAATCTCAAAGGTGGTGTTGAAGAAGAGTGTGGTGCTCTTCAAGGTGTTGTTGTAAGTTGGTGTTGTATTAATTTGTGGTAAATTAATAAAATCTTTTTTTTTGAAATCCATCCGGATATCTTTGGGGTGGTAGAGGATTAGGCCCTAGGTGGGTTGAACCTCTTTAAATCGACGTGTGTTGTTTATATTCCGCACCTTTATTATTGTCTTTGAGCATTCGGTACGAAAAAGAGGGCAAAATCGAAAAGATGGAGATAATCTATTCACCCCCCCTCTAGATTATCGTAGCCGCTTGGACTTACACTAATTACATATGAATAGATTTTCTTTCATTTTATCGACTACCGAAGCTTCATTCTATAAATGTTGAATACTTGAAAAAATTAAGTTATTTTGTTTTTTATTACATTACTTCAAGCAAGCCACTTCATGTTTTTTTATTGTATTTTTCAGGTCTAGCAATGACATCGATATTCAATATGGTCAGAGAGATTAATCCAACGATAATACTTTTGACACTTAAACTTCATTTGACAATTTGTAATTACATTTCTTAATGAACATTTTTTATGGAAAATTGATAAATTTATATCATGTTTTTGTTAAGAAAAGTATAGATTAACAATGTAATCGAAGTATGAGAGAGAGAGAGAGAGAGAGAGAGAGAGAGAGAGAGAGATTAAATAGTAATATAGAGATAAGCGTAGATTGATAAATATAAACGAGAAGAACTTGACATTTAAATTTATATTGAAATTATAATTTTGAATCTTTGATGATAAATTTTTATTTTTAAACCTTATATAAATATTATTATAAAAATAAAGTAATAAATCTCATTCATGTTAATAGATATTTGCATGATGAAATAATAATATTAAAAATAAAAATACACGTGCAACGTACGTGCGGGATTACTAGTTTAATGAATAACGTAAGTTGATTCGTAACCTATTGTTGGAGGAGAAAGATCATAAAATAATATTAAAATAGGGTTATAATAGTAAAAGAACATAACACATACTATTAAATATAGAAAGTGGACTATATATTTAAAATATCTCTAAAAAAAATAATGGAGTATATATTTGGAATGGATGAAGTAAAATAAATTATCTACAGCGCATATTTATCTGATGAAATAATTTGACTTGTGTACGACAAAAGAAAAAATTGAAAAAACAATTCCCACCGAAACGTTTTCAATTTTCAAGAATATTCAGAAAGAAAGAGAACTTTGTATTCTTTTCCTATTTAAAATAGGTAAAAATTCGTGAAGGACCATTGATCTCATGCTCACATGCATATTTGGCTGGCCACCACAGATACCTGGAAAGATGAGCCTTTAATTTATAAAATATATATTCAAAAATCAAGATTAAACTTGTCCTCTACCTAATCTATAACAAAATTAAAGAAACCCCAAGGCCCACCACCAATGATAACACAGCTGCAATCTAATATTTAAAAATAAATAAAAATTTGGACAATAATAAATATGTTCTCATGAAATCTGGATCCAATTGTTCCACGTCTAATGATAGCAATGCATGGTTGATAAGAATATATTAACATGGAATGGAGATCAAATATAGCTTTCAAAAATATAACTCAACAAGGGCATTTATAATTACAACAATAATATATTACAATATACACAGATCAGGGGTTAGAACCAAAACTATCCTCACAGATCTGGAATAAGAGGTGAAATACAAAAATCCCTTAATACACCATTGTGATCAAACCAAAATCAAGAACCTTGTTTTAAGATAAACCCCCCAAAAAAAAAGATTTCAGAAATTAAATTAACTAGGATTATTGAGATATCCATTGAAGTTACTGCACTGAAAAATGGCCTTAGCATTCATCTCTCTTTCAAACCTCCAAATATAATTCAACCCCACAAGCAGCTCAGTTATGGCAGCTTCAGTCTTTTCTTGATTGGCAAAATAAAGCGTTTGCAACAAAAGAACATTCGTTTTCGGCACCAAATTCTGCTGCTCAAAGCTCCTTTCACTCTGCCATTTGATCATATTATGAGCCAAAGGCGATAGCCATCCCAATATCCTCTGTAAAGCCTCTCTCCACTCTGCAGCAAGAACCGGGTCGCTAGCCGAAAACCCGACCCCCTTCAACCGGCCCCTCAACGCGAAACGAATGCTATTAGGCAACATAGCGTAAAGATCGTCTCTTGCGTCGACCCCGACCAATTGCGGCGATCGGATCATTTTTTCCATCACTATGATCAAATTGGCGTAGTGCAGAGAGAGCGCGGCCGCGCCTAATGTGGTCGATGGCGGTTTGAGAATTTTGGAGTTGAATTCGAAAAACCCGTCACGGGGTTGGAGATTTGGCGGGGGTTTTGTTAATGGGCCGGATACGAATAAATTATTATTACAGGTGTTCGAGTTTTCGGAAGGGTATACTAAGGCTGATGAGGATGAGAGACTACGAGGCAGGGTAACTGGAAAACCATGTCCGACTCCGAAAACAAGCTTGATTCTTGCAAGAATGGTGAAAACGGATTTCGCGAGTATTGATGTGACAGTGTCGAAGCTTCTACACCATAAAGACTTCTCTTTTAAGTACTTGATTTCTTGTCTTTGCCATAGGATCTTTTGCTGCAGCTCAATGATTTTCTGTTCTTTGATTGATGCATCATTGTCTTTATATGATTTCTTCAGACTGTTCTCGAGCACCAAAAGCTCGTCCATTTCTCTGTGCAGAGTGGCGGTTGTTGTGACGAACCGATCCAATTTCTTTATATTCGACTCGATTTGTTTAGATCCAAGCAGCCAGTTGTTCGGGTCGCGCCCCGAGTTTGCGAACTCGTCGAACAAGCGATCGAAGGATCTGAGATTTGAGTCCTCGCATTTTTTGCTTATCCGTGAGATGGATTTCGCGACTAATCTCAGATTCTCGACTAACTCCGCGCAGGCTAAGCCTAATAAGAAGGGATCGTCGTTTGAGACAATTTTTCGAACACCTTCTAGGCATATCGATTCGCCTCGCAAACGAGCTATGCTTTTGTCGGACAGGGATTGCCATAAATGGAGAAGCTTAGACATGAGACCCGAAATCTCGAACGCCAAAACCCCGACGTTGGATTTCTTGATCGCGAGGTTTTTTGTGGTTGGTGGGGTGGCGCGTGACGAATCGAACTTGTGGGCGATCGTCTTCTTCACCTTGATCAGCCATGTTTCGAGAGCCATGGTTGTTAATTTATTTTGATCGTATTGTATGATTTAGAAAAAAAGATTGGGAATTTACAAGGCTTTCCCAATTATAGAAGTGATGAAGAAAAGAATTTGGAGACAGAGATGATGAAAGAGAGAAATAATTGAAGTGTGGAGGTGTGCAGAAAGATAAGATAATGGGGAAAGAGTTTTTAGTGTAAAGCTATCATGGGATGTTTGAAAAGCAAAGCATTACTAATAGTAGTCCCCCTATAGAGATGATGGGAAAAATTAAATAAAACACACACACACAGATTGTGTGTGAGAGAGATAGAGAGAGTTTATGTAATGTGAAATTTGACAATGCCCACATGCAATAATGAGAAGGTGAATGCATTTTCCCTATTTTATTAGATTCCACTTGCTATAGTATATGTAGATCAAGTCAAATAGGTTGGGTCAGCCCGTCGGCCAAAGAGAAATCGGGCTAGTTGGATAAAAAAAATCGTCATGCCACTATTTTTGGAGCTCAAATTCAATTCATGCTATGAGAATACATATAACACATACTAGACCGACCATGTCGATTTGTTTTTTCCAGACCAAATAGGCCCAGTCCATTTTGAGCATAAAAAAATTGCATTTTAGCCCAACCTTTTTATTGGGCCGATCGAGTCGGGTTGGTTTCAATCGCTCGAAGTATATGTGGTGGTATCAAGACACTTTTAGATAATAAAAAAATATTTTTCTAGAATAAATATATAGTATAATGTATTGAAAATTATTGACATTTTCGTGATAAATAAATCATATAATATCAATCACACATATTTCACTTGTTGTTTCACATTTCATCCAATTTGTATAAGTAAAGATATATTTTCATAATTAGACAAATTTCCTTCTGATGAGTGATGATGATAGATCTTGAAGTTTTCCATAAATTGATATTTGCTAGCTTTAAATTTTATGAATGTAATATTGAAATATCTAGTTCTAATTTTATTTTATCCATGCGCCAATTTTGCTGTTTGGTAATAATTGAGAAACATTTTTTGAGCCCACAAAGTGTATTTATGTTGCATCAATTGAGCAAAAGTGGAAACACTCTGGCATGGCACAAAACTTTTCTTTTTAGTTGGAAGTTTCTACATTCTGAGTACTATTTTTCCAGTAGATGCACATTGCTTCTATTCCATCATTTCATTTAAGATATGCTTTTCATATCTATCATCTTCACCTTATAATAAAAAAAAATGCAGATATTAATTTTTCCTCCACAAACATTCTTGATAATTGCTTCAATATACCAGATGAATATTACGTGTACAAAATAATATCATTATTATATATATTGTACTCACTTAATGAGTTATAAGTGTATTAAATCGTTATATAAAATACCGTAAAAATTAAGAAAATATTATATTTAACTCTATGAGTTATGTTGCACGAACATAGAAACGAATCAATATAGGAATATCATTTACACTTTTTGGTATAATATACGAATGATTATTTATCCCTCGAGACAAATGTAAATAATTTCTCATGTTTCAAATTATGAAAAAAAAAAAATCTAGAAGGTTATGACATATGGTATATATACACTCATGAGCGAGCCCATCTTGATAATTGCAAATGATATTAGAAAATAATAGAAATAGTCCACTATTCATCTTTCATCATGAAAGTGTGCATGTAAAGTGAAATTTGACCGCATTATTCTTATTCAACTTCTAAAATTATTTCCCCCATTTCAAAACACAGATTGTAAGATGTAACAATTGACACATTAAAGCTAGAAATATGCCGATAAAATAGGGTAAAAGTCAAGTTTTTTTTTGCAATTAATTAAATTGCATCTAATATGATTAACGATTTTGCATTATATCCTTCCAATTTCCATCTAATATATATGGAGACTATTCAAAAATATTCAGTTCTGATTAATAAGTTGATAGTAGTGGTTGAAGTGTCATCATTTCAAAGAAACTGAAAAATATAGGATTCGAACCTTGGTCAACGCTCTTATAAAAGATGAGCAATACGACTATTCAAAATTCACTTCAATTGCTTTTACATTAAGACACTCTTAGTTAATAAATTTGAACACTTTTCTTCAAAAAAAAATTGAACACTTTAAATCAATTTAATTATCACCATTTTACATTAAAAAATGTGCAATAATAAGAAAAATAAACATTGATTGTAAAATGAGATGATCATTATAAATTGATCATGAATAAAAATATATTTGCGATTGAATCAAAAAACTAAATCAGATAACATACAAAACTGATCATATAAAAATTAAAAGAAAAATGATAGAGTACTACAACGAAGAGGTTATATCAATTCTTAAATATACTTAATCCAGTTGACCAATATTTTATAGATATAAAATTTTGTTTCTTTTTTAAACCAACTAAACAAGAGATTGAATTATATTTTTTGAAAAATTCTGAGATTATGATGAAAGGGCTCCTTTTTGGCTTTTTAATTTTTACAGTTCTTTTACTTACAAGTTGCGTTTAATTTGCCTATAGTTTGAAGGGCAGTAAACAAAAACCTTGCTTGGTTTGTCGGTAAATAAATGGGCAGCTATTCTGATTTTTGCATTTTTCATGAGGTCTTGATTTACGTGCCTGAGCAACCTTCTGAAAAATTAATACAAATAATTCCCACCACCAGCAAAAATTATTACTACAAACAAGTACACGTTCAAATGATAGAAGTACGACACTGTTCTTTGGAATTTCAAGAATCCCATAATTTATTATGTAAATGAAATAGAAAGTGAAATTAATTAATTAATTACCTTTTGTTTTGTAAAAAGAAGTTTTTTTTTTTACTTCTATTTTCTTGTCTCAAAGTATGGATTTACATATTTAGCTGTATATTTGAAACTAGACTAATCATAAAAAGTCCTTTTTTTTTAGGTTAATTAAGTTATGAAAAAAAATTGTTACCAAAAAGAGCATGGTGAAGGTAAATTCTCGCAACTACCATTTGGATAATAATAATAATAATAATAATAATAATAATAATAATAATAATTCCATATGATGGATTCTAAATGCAACTTTAAATTTATAAGAAAAAATCAGTTTACCTACAAAAAAATAACTAAGTATTAAAATAATTGTAAAGTATAAGTAAAATCATTGTGGGTAAGTATTTACCTTCTAAAACTATTGGTAGAAAATACTTGCAGTATTTCTGTCGAAAAATTTAAAAATTATCGGTAATTTGTGGTATAATTTGGAAAAAGAATATTTTTACTTTATCTGTATTCTATAGGTTATTATATTAAAATTTAGTGGCAAAATCCATTTTTGTCAGTAAATTCTGTCAGTAAACATGAATTTTCTTGTAATGAAATCCCACTGCAATTGGTCTCTGACCAACACCAGAACAAAATTAAATCCAAAAAATTTATGTATATATATGCATTAACTAAAAATAATGTACCACAAAGATTGCTAAATTAAATCAGTGCAAATATAATATTTTATTCTTATTAATAAATCAGCATCTATTTAGGAAGGTAAGAGGAAAGAGATGTCTAAGATTTGATCAAAATATGTTTATGCTAAATAGGCGCATGCAGCGGGATTTGTATGAGAAGATGGAACATTTTTTGGAAAAAGAAGCCTGCCTTTTAGGGTTTATTACTACTAACAAAGGATTGATCATTAATTAATCTTGTGATATTAACGATACATTTGTCGTTTCATGTGGATTGGTCAAGTCCCAAATATTTTGAACCAATAACATTTTGGTCAAGCACCTTTATTGATTTCATAAATTTTCCCACAAATTTTATTTCACGAAAATTTATAATGTTGATTAAGTGGGCATTATTTTAATCCAATTTTCCAGAAATAGAATGTCTGGCAGAGGTGTTGATGCATGAATACGAGTGTTCAAATACATTTGTCTTTTAGCTCAAGTTGCATGAAATTTTTTTTTGAGGAAGAAAAAAGAAAAATCATGCAACTTGATTAATTTTGTTGTTTGAGTTAATTTTGTATGGATGTATTACTAGGTAAACATCGATATATGATTGTAATTAATTAATTGATTAAGCAAATATAGAAATGATTTCAACAAGAGATGACAATAAGTCGGATCTGTTTAGTCGACCAAAATCCGATCTTTAAGATTTTTAAGGTCCGAAAGTCAGACTGCGGTAGATCTAGAGTCAATGGATCTTTAAGATTGTAATTTATAATTTTGAAATTAAGATAGCCGGGTACTTTTATAATTAGGCTAAATTTCAAGATAGTTTTATGATTATCCCTTAGTTATATACCTTTTGATACATTTTAGTCACACCATCTATGTTATTGCTCCGTAAACATAATTTTGTAACATCGTCGTACATCTGAGTCTGCAATAATAATGGCTGCGTGACAATTCTGTATGTACACGTAAAAGAAAACGTATTTAAATGTGAATGTTTGAACCAACATAGCATACAAACGCATCATATCCAGTAGACGGGTCTTACTTATATTGGAGTCATTAGGCGCTCAAGATAATTTTCCCAAAAAAAGACGTAGGATATATTGACAAACTTGATGTATGATAACAAATAGCCAGAAACAATCTTCTCCAAGCCATTCAAACCCTCTTTACAAATTAAAGGTCCAAATTGCTTTCATATCTACATGTGATTTGTACTACTATACCTCTTCTAACTATTAAAACAACTCAAAAAAAGGCATAAAAATATAGTCAAGCAAAAATCGGTAGATTAATTATGACCTTTATTAGAGCATCATCAATGGGTGGTTTTTGGGGGAGGTTTTTAGGAAAAAAACCTATGGAAAAAACCTTACACCATTGTGGTGATGAGGTTTGAGGTTTTTAAATACAAATCTGGTTTGTAACTACGAACCAAGTATTTTGTGGGGCCCATAAAATTATTGTGAGAGGAGTTTTAAGAAATGTAATGGAATTGTGGGGCCCATAAAAAAGTTGTAGGAGGTTTTTTGATTGTGGAGAATAGAATGTGGTTTATCGCTTTTGATGTGGCAGTGAAGTGACAATGTAAGATAAAAAAAAAAAACAGATTTGTTGTAAAACCCAATGGTGATGCTCTTATATAGTTTGGTAGGATTTGACCCCATACTTACCAATAATTCCTCAAAACAACTTCTATTATAGAATAGTTTAGGCCACTAACAATGTCTTTAATTCTACTGGTAATGGAAAAAACAAAAGGAAACATCAAGAAAAAAAAACACAAAAATGTGAGGATTGATTGCTTTTCATGTCAAAATCAGAATGAGTTTGTGTTGGGCCTCTTATCCTACACTCATTTTGCTCCATTCTCTTTGTCTACATAGGTGCCCATTTGAGTGTGCTTTGATGGGATCCCACTTCTAAAGTGATTTCTAGAATGAAGACTTCCACTACAAAGATGGGCTTTATTGCAAGAAATATTTCAATCTTGGGGGTGGGGTAAAATACTAAAAATGGTGTCAATTCCACGCTTAGTTTTCTTTTTTACTATTCTAATAATATAATCACTATTCTTAATTAAAATCTCTAGTTAGGTCCTTTTAGCCCAGGAGCGGAGCTAGACATGTAACTTTTTTTTTTTGAGGGGTAAGTAATTTTGGGGGGCCAAGTCAATAAAAAAAATATTTAATACTAAAAATTAATATTTTAAAATAAAATATACATAGAAATAACTACTTTTCAAAAAAATGGGGGTTGTATAAGGGAGGATACGCCCCTGCTTTAGCCGTATGTTTTTTTTCCGATTATATGGACCCCACCTAATCCAACCTGTACCCCGCCCAAGCCTAGGTGCTAAGCCCCAATCTAGCTTTTTTAGACCACTCGAAATAATTAAAATAAACTTGTATTATTTTTGTCCACTTTTTGAATCAAAATCTTGTCATAATATCTAGATATATGTTACATGACAATAAGTTGTGAATCTCAAAATTTATAAAATATCAGTGTTTACTCCACTATTACTTAGATACTATTCAACAGTTGAAGTTAGAAAAAGGAATCCAATATCCATCATCCATGTATATACAAAACTTTTTATTTAATCAATGAAACTGAAGAATCTGACAATTAATGATAAAGGACAACTAAACACTTTAAATAATGAAAAGATAAAGCACTAAGCAGCAAGACATAAAACATTAAAACTTACACTGCTGATATGCCAATTATACTACAAAATGTGAAAAGAGGTAAAGGGCTTGATGATGGATGGGCCTCTAAATGGAGGGGGGTATTGTGTGCTGGTCTTTAGCAAGACAATCCTTTAAGAGATTGGTCCCAATTTTAGACACACTTTTACAAACAATGTGTGAGTGCAAACATGATGCATTTAACCCACCCTAGCTAAAATACCTCCATTCGATTAACCTGTGCACGTGCGTCATCATTGTTGTACAACGTACATGAGTTTATATTATTTGGTCACCCGCACGTGACCCTTCAAATTTTGACACAATATTCTCTACCCCTCAATTTTTTTTAAAATAAATGACTAAGTACATCAGTAATTCAAAAGTTTACTAAATAATTGATTCATTAATAGTACAAAGGGCGGCGCTATTAACACCCCCAAAATGTATCAATACACCCCCTGTTTTAATACACCCCCAATCCATTTTAATTATAATATATTTACTCAATGCACCCCCAAGCATTTTTCCAATTTGCCCTTCTCCAATTTAAAACCTAATAGAATTCTAAATCTTTATCTAAACCTAAAGTTAATAAATCTATGCGATCTCAATTTCCATAGCACTCACAAAAATACAAAAACCTGCTGACAAGGTTCAAAACAGAGACAAAAATTGACCTAATTAGTTTACCTTTGTCATGAATTAATATCGCATGGCGTACGTCAACGAGTAGGAGCAGTCATGTGATTTAAACATCATCACAAGGAAATTGGAATTTTATCAGAATTGAAATTTCGTTAGTTTTTCTTCATTCGTTTTCCGTCGTTCCTATCAAAATTGGAATTTCGTAATTTTTTCGTCACTCGTCTTTTATTCCGTGCAGTGGGGATGAATAGAAATACCGGAAAAATATTCTTCAACCGTAATTGCAAAGAAATTCTTACTTAGATCATACCAATTGAAAAGTTTACGGTTCAGTTTCAAATAGTTTTTTTAATTTATGGATTGAGTCTTAATTCTTGGTAGCTTTGTTCTTCAAATTTGGACAGATATGATGAGAATAATCAAAGACTCCGACGAAAGGCATAATCAGGCGATAATGCTCTTTCATCTGTTTTTTTGTAAAATAGAAAAAAATATTTGAAAAATGCATTGCCCACCTTATATTTGTTAATTCTGGAGGATTCTAATTTTAATTAATTGGAGAAGGGCAAATTGGGAAAAGGCTTGGGGGTGCATTGAGTAAATATATTATAATTAAAAAGGATTGAGGGTGTATTAAAACAGGGGGTGTATTGATACGTTTTGGGGGTATTAATAGCACCACCCTAGTACAAAACAACTAACTATAATATACCCTCACTTTTTGTGCTTATATTGATTTGTGGGTTAATTGCAAAACCCAACCTAGGTTTAGTCAAATTATTAAAAAAAAACACACACAATTATATTTCAAATTTACAAAAAATCCCATTGAGGTTGAGTTTACCTAGACAAATAATTCCCTCGTGAAGCCTCTTGACGGTGATATTTTGTAAACTAAAACAAATTTCAAGGCTATTCATAATATAATACGATAACTGCGTATTTTTGTAATTAGACTAAACATTAGGGTTGACTTTTGTAATTAACCCTTGATTTATTGAAATATCGTCAGGATTAGAATGATACAGGTACAAGGCCCAAAAAAAAAAAGAAAACCTCATCTGCAGTGAGCAATGTCATCTGTAATCCATAAACCAAAAAAAAAATATGAGTTATGGATTTCAAACTTCCATTTTGATCTAAACCCAACTTCGAAGGCTTAAATTCAAATAAATTTACAGGCCCTAAAAAGAAAAATGATGATCCACCTGTAGCAGATAGAAATGATAATATTCATAACAAAACACCATGCATGATGCATGAGTATAATGAACTAGCAGAAAACTATTTGAATCAAAGTTATAAGCAACAGCGCAAACACAAAACGCTGAGAGTAATAAACACTTTTAGTATTTGATTTAACACAATGAAGTCCTTAAAGAATATCAAAGTTCCCAGTGTATACAGAAACAACATAAACGAACATCAGGACGCCTTCGTATAGAAATTAGCCTACAAAATGATGACATTCGGCTAGGAACCAATTTCTCTTTAAAATGTAATTCACTGAATATTTCAAGATTCTCGGACACGTTTAAGGAAATTATTTGAAGCTCAAAATTATATCCTTATCCATCTGCGTGAAAGCAAAGGTGCAAGGTTAAGTAAAGGAGACTAAGTGTTTTGAGTTACTATTAAGATTAACACTTACGTTTTTGGCCAATTCTTTGGCCTTTTCATCATCAAAGCCAAGGCCAGCCAGTATCTTATGCCCTGCAGACTCCTTTTCTGACCAAACTCCAAGTAACAAATGTGTGGTGGTTATTTCGCCACTTTCACCTGTATTTTTAACTAATTCAATCAAAAATACACAACTATCGACTGAGAAACATTGTAGCAAAAGCACATCTTAGACTTAGAGTACATGCATTATATTTCTGACTTTTGTAGTAGCTGAAACCATTAGAGTACATGTTCCGTAATAACAATGTCAATTAGCCCATAATACAAAAAGTTCTACTCCATGCGCAGAAGATTTTGGGTTTGACTATGAATTAATCAGAGCAAGGACGGGATCTCAACATAGGATAAGCTATGTAACTAATAACATAAATATTTCTAGCATAATAAACAGCAACTAATAGAGATGTAATATTTTGCCAATCAAGCTACTGCCCATTTTA
The DNA here is from genome assembly GCA_016081115.2 of Rehmannia glutinosa. Lineage (NCBI taxonomy): Eukaryota > Viridiplantae > Streptophyta > Magnoliopsida > Lamiales > Orobanchaceae > Rehmannia > Rehmannia glutinosa. The sequence continues at coordinate 102,107 of JABTTQ020001106.1, forward strand.
CAGATATGTATTCCCCAAACAACAAAGCAAGGAGAAACAAAAATAATAATAATAATAATAATAATAATAATAATAATAATAATAATAATGATGATGATGATGATGATGATGATGATGATGATGATGATGAACAACGGGTTTTAACAGCTATCCAACATTTATATAATAGGGCCTTAAAGGTTCACAACCAGCAAATGCAGCACAAACTTGAAAAAAATATTAACTGCAAAATTACCAAATAACCTAATTCGTGAGGGAAACATAACGCAAAACCACTAAGTACAACTATTTCCAATCTTCTATGACTTCTAGATCAACGCTCTTTCAATTCTTAAGAGTTTCCCTCAAGCTTATTGCCTCATGCTTTGATCCGGAATTTTCGAATTAGTTAAGATTGACAAGCCATGACAATAATACAGTCAACATATTTACTCAGACAGTCTTGTTCTTGTATATCAACAGGAAAGATCGTTACATTGAAATCAACTCGCACTGGATCACACCAACTCATTTTAATTAGCACTTACAGTACCATTCCCATGACACCCACTTCAAATGTTTTGTGAATGAATAACTTATTTCACAGAATGACCCAAAAACATGGTCCATTTCCAGTCACTTATTAGCTTCCTACAATATGAGGAGGGGAAGATACGGTTTCTATTTTGGTTTCACAGTTTAATTTATTCAGTTATCCACACACTGAAAAGTAAATTATAGGGTAGCAGTGTGGACAACAAGAATCACACACGGTCAAATACAACAACAACAACAGACTAAGCCTTAATCCCACTACGTGGGGTCGGCTATACGGATCATATCGCGCCATCGTTTACGGTCATAAGCCATATTTTCGTTTATTTCTAGGTATAACATGTCATGTTTAATAGCTTCTTTCCAAGTCTTTTTAGGCCTACCTCTTCCTCTTTTGATTTGTGTGAGTGATTCTCTACCTTCTAAACGTCGCACAGGTGCATCTAAAGGTCTCCTATAAACATGTCCAAACCATCTTAATCGTGTTTCTCTAATTTTCTCGTCTATTGGTGCTACTCCCACTTTATTTCTAATGTGTTAATTTCTTATTCTATCTAATCTAGTGTGTCCGCACATCCATCTTAGCATTTTCATCTCTGCTACCCTCATTTTTTGTTCGTGTTCATATTTAGTCGCCCAACATTCTGCTCCATAAAGCATTGCGGGCCTTATGGCCGTTTTATAAAAATTTTCTTTCAATTTTAATGGTATTTTACGGTCACAAAGGATAGAAGATGCACTCCTCCATTTATTCCAACCCGCCTGGATCCTATGTGTGACATCTTTATTGATTTCTCCGTTCTCTTCAATTATAGATCCTAAGTATTTAAAACTCTTTGTTATACTCACTTCATGTCCATCAATTTTAACTTTCGTCTCATTGTTCCTGTTGTTTTTACTAAAGTGGCATTCCATGTATTCTGTTTCAACCCTACTTATAGTAAAACCTTTTGATTCGAGTGCTTCTCTCCAAACTTCCAATTTTGCATTTACTCCTTCCCTTGTTTCATCAATTAAAACTATACATGGAATCACACACGGTCAAATAGGTAAAGAAAATAGATGGAAATAAACTACAAGTGCGGAAAGTGTTATTGACATGAAACCCCTCTTATTAGTTGTTTTCAAGGTCTTAAACAGAAGTGCCAGAAATTTAGAGACTAAAGCACGGGAAAGAAAAATCATGGGGATGTTAATCCTGCTAATACTGATATACAAGAAATTCAAGGGTCATTAAGTCCTATGCCTGTCAAAATATTTATATAACTATTTATTACAGTTATTGGTCACTTGAATTGATATAGTGGAAGATAAATATTAGAAATGGACCTCATGTGATGAAACAGTGACCGTGGCTTAACAGCAGTTTGACTTTGTACCAGCTAAGTCATGGATCAGTGGCAAACTGGTAATCTTATGAGTGTCGTTCATATTCCATGAGCCACCAGTTCAACTTAGCTTCAACTACAATCCTTTTTTTGCAGTTCAAATTTTTTCATTTACAAAAACAGAAAACTCCAATGGAACACTCAATTACAGGGAATAATGCTATGGGCCACATACGAAATGGCTCTTATAATGCAGCACATTGTTATAGAAATATTATTTTCTATAGAAACGAAACTCAAGAAAATAACTATTATATGCTATAGAAATTCCTACAACCAAAAGTAACTGATTAGAAGATCCGGAAAATTGTAATCATAAATATTAAAACGAAATGGACTAAGAAATCTACGATTAATAAAATGAGAAAGGGTATGGCAGATTTCCAATAACCAGAAAGTTTCAACTTAAAAGCAATACACAGAACATCGACTATTATATACATGAAATTATTGGACGTACCTGATTTCAGCTTCTCTTCAACAGCCCAGTCAAGAGCCCTCTGAGCTGGTTCAGTCAAGGGAGGATGCTCAGGGCTGAAAAAATACATGTCAGATTTCCCTAGCAAATTCACAGTTTCGTCTCGGACCTTAAACAGTGTAATACCATTTTCCCTCAAAAATTTCGCTGCCAAACTGGTTCCTGCAAGATTAACAATTGAGCTTCACCAAGAGGTCCTTTTGCTTCAAACTGAAAATGTGGCCTCAATCCACTTTTATTTTGAACTCAGACAATTTCAGGCTTTACAAACGAACAATATTCTATTATATATCTGCACAATTCAGAAAATTATACTCCGGAGCTGTTTAAATTCTATTTGAAAATCGAACAAGCTAGTAACAAGATTTCATATTACAAATATATGCTCTAAAGAACTGAGAATGACAATCGGTATGTTCATTTCAAATGATGCAATTGCAGACCTTCAACCAAAATGCCCATAAGAAGAGTCTCAGTCCCGGTATTCGGATATTTGAGCTTACGCGCCTCCAATTCAGCCATAGCAAATGACTTTATCGACCTTGCTGACCATCTATAAACACCATCATTCAAGAACTCTCAACAACAACTCATGAAACGTGTACTCAATAACATAATTACAAGAACTTATATATTCATCTTGAAAAATACTTAAAAATTTATATGGAAAATAAAACATTAAAATAGCTTACTTAGGTTTCTTATCAGAAGCAACACCTGTCTTTCTGCAAAACCGAAACAATTATATCAAATAAGTTAACAATGTAGTGAAAACAATAAAATTCCAGATTAATAAACTGAAAATTACGTGGTGGGTAGACTAAAGGAGACAGTGGCGACAGCGGAACTAAAACGTTTCGAAGCAATTAGACCGAAACTTGATGGTTTAACCCGCAGCTCTGTGCCAACAAAAGAATTCGATAAATTGAAACTCAACAATTGCTCAAAGGGTTTTCTGGAAGATTGAGCTGTGGCTGAAGAGGAGGGTGTAATTTGAAACACAGACAGCCCTTGGGCAGCCATTAAAGAAGAGGCTTTTCTTGAGAATTAGAGCTGGGGATATTCTTCTGGGCTTGTAATATTTTTCTTGGATTACTATAAACGGAAGTGTGAGGAGGGTTTTGGGGTTTTTCGCATGGTACTGTGAAGCTATTTATTAATTAAATTGGAAATATGGATAGAAATATACAGTGAAAATCTGCAGTCTCGTATGAAGGAAGCGCTGAGTTTGGTGGTGAAAGGGCAAGCCAATCCTCAGTGCGACCGCTATTTCACTAAAACGCTGCTTTAAAAACGCGTTTATTGTATAATGTACTGATTAATGGGCTCATGGGTTTCTAAGTTGAAGTTAGGGATGTGACGGGACTTGAAGATTATCGAACCCGAATCGATAATCAAACCAAAAAGTATCTGAATCGAAAATATCCATTGAGTTTTGACTTTTCCCGAACCAAACCGCCCCGAGTTTTATGGTAAGGTTTTGGAAATTTTTCAAATTTCCGTACCGAGAACCGTATCGAATCGAATATCCGAAAGTAGAACCAATTTTAAATATTTTTTTACGTACATATATAATATTTTTATCTTCTTTATATTTTGATATTGATAGTGAATTAACTACGCACTCTTTTAAAATTCAATACTATATAAAACATAATATTCAAAATTATCAAATTCAAAGTTTGACACGGTTTATATTTTATAATAATTAAATATGAATTTAATTCATTAAGAGTTACACTCTATTAATTATTTGTCAAAAATTGGTTGTCATCGTATTAATGATTGAAAATACCCAATAAGTTAAATTATAAAATTATATTTGATTTGTAAAAAATATTTAAATTCGATGATATTTTACTTATTAAAACTCATGTAAACTTTTATTTCATATTAATTTATCAAAGTTAGTTAATTATACTTACCCTAAGTTAATTGTCCAATATTATAAAATATTATTGTATAATAAAGGCTATTAATTTTATAATTCGTTAAGATTATAGACTTTTAGTGTTAGTTATATGAATAATGTAATATCTTAAGCATATTGTGTTAAAATTTGCAACAAGAAAAATCATTATTTTTAACTATAAATTAGATAAAAAATTATTTAAAAGTTAAATTGGTATTAAATTAATAAAGTAGTATAATCTATATTATAAAGAAATATTTAGAATTACAATATTAAAAATTTAGTACTTAAATATGAATTAAAGAAATTTTATGTATAAATTAAATATAAAATATCAAAAAATTAAACTAATGATTTTAGTTTATATTTTTGAAATTGCACTAAAAAGAGATTCAAAGGATAAACATTTAATTATTTTTATACTGATTTTTCTTCTCCTTTTTTAAGTGTTTTATTTATGAATGATATTTGAATTTTCGTTATATTCGAACCATCCCGCACCGTTACATTAGAACTAAATTTCCGTTCCGGACTTTCGGAACTGAGGTTTTTTTTCATAGTTCAATTATGGAGATTTAATTTTGGGATATCCAAATTTTAGATCAGTTTAAGAGATTTCTAAAAATATTTTTTTTTAGGGGATTTCTAAATATTTTGATCGTCTCATTCCATGCACATTCCTACCATCTAGTGTGGATTTTCCAAATCATAACCGCAATAAATAAATAAGTACTATATGCTTTTACGTTAATCAATGGACCGTAACCCAATGCCAACATTAATGTGATCAGTCATTCAACACATGTGGAATGCATCTTTTCTGTTAGTTTCTTCATTCCTTTAACATGAAATATTTTCATGATCTTATCATTTATTGATAAGTACATTAATTTAGCCTTTAGGGCGTGGTTGATTTTTTTTATTTTTCCATAGAATAGTGTAAGGAATATATATAATAATTGGAAAAAAACAAGGACTGATGTTAAGATTATATCTGATTGAAATTTAAATGTAAGAAAGAGTTAATAGTGTATTTTCAATATAAAAATATAATGATAATAGTTGATTTGATTTTTTTTAGTAAATTTTTTTTATTATATTATTGATTTCATGATATAATTTTTGATCCGGCATCTTTTTATACATAATTGTCTCGCTTGTATATTACATTATACCTACAAAACTTAGTTGTACTTTTGTTTTAATAAATATATCTTAAACCTTAGTTATTATATTTTATTTATTTCTAAAATTTATGTACGTTTTATTATTATGCATTACTATTCCTTATTAAACTTGGTGTATTCTTTTATTTTAAATTTAATTTCACGACTCTTCATGTTATAAGCTTTATTCTTTGGAATGCAATCCAATAAAAGTTAATCTAAGTATATTATTTGAAGATGGTCTCAAATTAATATTTTGGTATCTCACGTCTTTTGTAAAACTATAAATATTTCATCATGAATAAAACAAGATACTTTGTTTATAATTGAGCGGATTGCTTTGTTTACTAGTTTTTTTTTCTTTGGAGTACAACTGAGAATAATAAGGTAGAGATACATACATTTCTATGAAATTGAACCCGCGTCAATCTACGACACAAGACTCTACCATTTGAGCACAATGCTGATTTTTTTAGTTTACGTTCGAGTTCCTATTTTTCGTATTTGTAAATACCAAAAAGGAAAAAAGGACTTTCAAAGTAAAACATTCACACTTTTGTATTAAAAGAAAAAATTGTTTGTGATTAAAAAAAAAAAGAAAGAACTATTCCCTTATTCTCAATTTTTTAATCTTCAATTACAACCAATTATAATATTATTGTCATTTATAAAAAAAACAACGCATTTAAAAAATTATCTCATTTTTTTTTTTCAAAAATAGAACTTATTATTATACCTAGAATTATGAAAACTTAAGTACTTATTTATTGTAATAATTCATCTATACTATTTATGTTACAGAAAATTCCCTACTCTGGATTACTTCCTCAAAATATTAGTATATTGACAGTTTCATCAATAGAAGAGAAATATTCATCAAAATATCTATTTTACAAGAGGTGATACTACAGTTCCTGCAATCTTTGTTATAAAATTTACTAAATTTGGCCTAAAATTATAAGAGGTAATACGAAAATTTCCCCAAAATACTTACAGTTATTTCGATGAAATCAACTCACCAAAATCTAGTTTAATAATCCCAAAATCATTTTTCAGTTCAAAAAAAAAATCCCAAAATCATTTTTGTGCCCAAATCATCCTCTCCGGATCCAGCACTATTTAATCATTAATTTATCTCATTATTTCATTTTCTTTTATGCCCATGAATCATGATGATCCCACTACTCGTCTCCATCGCTTCAACTTCCTTCAGCGACTGAAATAATTTGGGGTCATTCATTTTTCATATCATTTTTGTTTCGTTCATCAGTGTCTGCTTATTGAGCGGAAGTTACAAAAATTTTTAAGCCTGGCATTTGATTTGACGCGATATTGGGGTATTCGTCAATCGTCCGCCTTTAAGGTAAGAATTCGGAGATATATTGCTTGAATTTATTTGTATTTCTTATGGAATGTCGACGTGGGTATTGAATCTTGGTTTCAAATTTGTTATCAACTGAGGCGTAGCACGAAATGTTTATCAAATATTGATTTCTTGTGCTGCCTTATTTTTGGCGGCGTGTTTGTTGATGCAATTATGATTTGATGCGATTTTTATACCTAGCTCATTGATTATTCTCTTGAATTATCTTCTCTGAAGCTTGTCTGAATTTCTTGATTTCTGTTAGGGAGTTGTGGAGGATGATGAATGTTGGTGCTGATTGATGTTGCATACGGATGTATTTGTAAAATATGTATTTGTAAGAGTACTTGCATTTGGGGGTTTATTGGATCGACCTACATTCATCTCTGCGAATGCAGAATGTTGTAAAAATAGATTTTTGTGTAGGTCTTGAAACCTGAGTTCTATATTTGGATACTGTAAAAAGGGAATTTAATTTGAATAAGAGAGCCATGAATTCTGTTTCGATGAAAGAATGGCCTAAAACTGCCTATCCAAAGGCCCTTGTATCGATTGTTGCTTCAGTTGGAGGGCTTGCCCTATTCTTGCTGCTTGCTTCAACCTTCTTGGTCTCCCAACCAATTGGTTCTACTGTTCGTGGGTATTTCTATGGTGTTGAGAGCTCGAGAAAAATTGACTCAGACATTGTCAATCCATTTGTTGACAGAGGGAAATCGAATTTAACTGCTTTTACGGGCCATGGAAATGAAGTGATTTCTCAAAATGTTGGTACTAAATCTGTTGAATCTGGTGAAGGTGATGGCAAGGTAACTGTGATTGAAAATAATCGGTCTCCCGAATCTCAAGACAAGAATGAAACGTCAGATTCAGGGCAAGTAAAATCCGAGAATTCGAAGGATAAGTTTCCGCGTTCTACGGTAACACAGGAAGAGGATGGCAATAGAAGTTCATCCCCGAATGATGCTGGATTAAGGAAAAGTGATTCATTCTCCTCCAATAATCTGCCAACAGATATAACAGAGACTGTGGAGTCTTCTGCTGCTACCACCAACTTGAGTCGAGCTAATGTTGTTGATTCAGGTACGAACTCGTTATATCCTGAAATGTTTAACTGCCCCTCTAATTTTCCTGCTCTGCTATGTCTTCTGATGCTTTTCTCGTTGTTTCTGTCTTCTTAAATGTTTTTCCTTCTTTGTGATGCTTTCTTGTCTATAATCACTTTTCTCTAGTCGCGATATACTCAATCCTAAGCTGAAAATAATTTTATTTTCTTCCCAATAGCCAATAAATACTGATGAATTTTACTTGGGTAGAGCTGAATATGGTTCAAATCCTCTGATAATAATTTGTATCAGTTATGTTTCAGATTGTGGATTACATCACATATTTTGGTTCATATCCTCTGATAATAATTTGTCTCAATTATGTTTCAGATTGTGATCTTTACCATGGAAAATGGATTTATGACTCAACTGGACCATTGTACACAAATAACTCCTGTCCCGTGCTCACTCAGATGCAGAACTGTCAAGGGAATGGAAGACCAGACAAAGATTACGAGAATTGGAGATGGAAACCATCTCAGTGTGATCTCCCTAGGTTTGACCCAAAGAAGTTCTTGGAGTTGATGAGAGGAAAAACATTAGCTTTTATTGGTGATTCTGTTGCAAGAAATCAGATGGAGTCAATGCTTTGTATCCTGTGGCAGGTTAGGAGAAATGTCTTTCTAGCATCTCAAATTGATGACATAGCCAGTCAACATATTTCTTTCCCTACTTCTTTTAATCAATTAATAATTTTACAATGATGAAACTTTTTTTGCTGCTCCATGGGATCATTGTTTTGGGGTTATTTTAGTGTTATGGTTTTCTATTTCCATTAACTGCCCCTGCTCTCGCTCACCGATTCGGTGTGACCCTTCTGGGGTATGGGGGTTTCATCAGTTGGCTATGGCATTACTCCCCCGTGCAGTGCTTGCTTGTGTTTGAAAATGTTTATGAAAATCCTTGAAGTTTTTATGAACCATTATCCATGCAGGTTCTTTCTTATTAGATTGATTCCTTCAAATTGCACAATAAAGAGTGAGGTTTCTCAATGGGAACAATAAACATGATTCATTTTTAACAATGGGAACAAAAAGACCTACACAAATACTTATGTTTCTAAAATAAGAAAAATAAAGCTACAGGAAGAGTGGTTAGTGTTAGGTATGATAACATCAAAATGTTAAGATAAATAACTGAGCAATATTGAAGGGTTAATATATAATTATCATTTTTGCTTGCAGTTAACAGTTTGCGCTATGGTTAGATAGCCTCACTGATTTGTCGGTTTGTCCAAGTGAATAAAGGTTAGCTTTAAAGATGGCTAAAATGCACCAATTGGTCTACATTGAAATCTCTCTTCGTATATATCTTTTGTCATTATGTTATAACACAATGTTCTGATCCTAGCAACTACTCAGTGCGAGCTTATTGTCCTTCATTTTTAACCTTTTTAATTTTGTTTTCACACATAGGGTTTAACAAATAGTACACTACTTGTAGTAGGGAATATGCTGAATCCCTGATTTCTTGAACATGATTAAAAGTAAATTAGACGTGAATAAATCTCGAACCATGTCTCGCCACTATGTATAAAAATCTCATTTCCTGACGCACAGACTATTCGTTGTTTCCATGCATTCATGTGGGGGATCTTATAGGTTCAATTCTGAGTAACAGGTGACAGCATGGACAACTCTATCTGTTAGTATTATAAAAGTATCAGTATTTATGTGTTCAGTTCAATAAACAACGATCTGTGACTTGTTTGCTGGCTTCTTGCACCATTTAAATTTCCTTTCATTTTTTCACATCAAACTAAAGTCAACCTGCCATTTTGTACTCTCTCAGGTCGAGGCTCCCAAAAACAGAGGAAATCGAAAAATGCAACGCTACTATTTCAGATCTACGTCTACAATGATTGTTCGCATATGGTCCTCCTGGCTTGTCCGTCAAACATCCGAACCATTTGATTTTGCTCCTGCCGGTGTGGTTAAGCTCCACCTTGACGCACCCGATGATGGCTTCATGGAATATATCACGGGTTTTGACGTGATTGTCCTCTCTTCCGGCCACTGGTTTGCCAAACAGTCGGTGTACGTATTGAACAATGAGATTGTAGGGGGACAATTGTGGTGGCCAGACAATTCCAGACAACAGAAGATTAACAATATTGAAGCTTTTGGAGTATCCGTCGAAACAATTCTTACCGCCATGGGCACACATCCAAATTACACTGGTCTTACTATCGTACGCAGCTATTCGCCAGATCATTACGAGGGTGGAGCATGGAACACTGGAGGATCATGCACTGGAAAGGAAAAGCCCGCCGAGGAGGGCGAATTAGTCGAAAATGGGTTTACCAATATAATGCACGAGAAACAGGTGATGGGTTTTAATCGTGCAATAAAGAAAAAGATAAATAAATCGAAACTGAAATTAATGGATATCACAGATGCCTTTTCATATCGCCACGATGGGCATCCAGGCCCGTATCGGAGCCCGGATCCTAATAAGATTACTAAGAGAGGCCCAGATGGTAGGCCTCCGCCACAAGATTGCTTGCACTGGTGCATGCCAGGCCCAGTTGATACATGGAATGAGCTTGTTTTTGAAATTATAAGAAGAGAATTCCATGACGGACAGAATAGTTCACGTTGAGAGTTAATCCGATTGGTTTTGATTAGACGTGATTATGTTCTTTGGATAGAGATATTTTTGTGCCTTACTACATATAGTACTTTGCATTAGGAAAGATTGTGTAACTTTTGGCTAAAATGAGGGTTAACTAGTTTAACTGTAACAGACCCTTATGTAATTGTAAGCCTATTCTTTAGCTCAAAATGTAACAGTTAAGAGCATTCATTTTTCTTGATCCTCTGTGTTTATCTGGTATACAGTCCTTAATTTATGTGGTATTGAAAAAGTGCACATGCAAAAGAAGTGGCTAATTATTTGTGCATGCCTATGAATACAAATTATGCTGGGATGTATCGACAATAGTCTCTGTGTCCCGTTTGGTTGGATTTAAGTTTCTCTTATGCTGGGATATATTTACAGAGATAATATGGTATTTATATTTTCAGGTGGAAACTCTGATACAGGTACAGCTTATACCTGTTTGTAAGATATGAAAACGTTGGTGGCTTTGTTAAAGAAGTTCATCTGAATCTTGAAAGCTATATGTTTGTGGGCTTCTGATGACAGCTGCCCTTGTGTTAATCAACTTTCTTCTTTTGCTTCAAGTGATCGTTTGACTTTGAAACAGCTGTTCTTAAATTTAACAACCCTGCGTGTGTGTTTGATTTTTTATTTTTGATATTCGATTTTGATTTTTTTTAATATCTTTTTTTGGTTTTTCATTTCTTTCACTCATTTCTAGGGATATTTACAAAAACTACCCCGAGGTTTGAGCTAAAACAAAACAACCCAGAGAGGCCTTTTACAATTATTAAAATCTCTTTGTGGTTTGATTTTGTGTTACACTTTAATTCCTTCATAAGCAAAAACATTTCAAATACCTCATTACATTTATAAAAATATTACAGTTACTCCCTTACATTTAAGATAGAATCAAACCTCAGGGTTTCTTTTCTTTTGTAATTTCAAAACTTCTCTGGATTTTTTTGTAATTACACTTCATTCTGTTACTGAGGTTTCTCAAACATCACAAACACAAGCTGTGGGCTACCTGTTTTTTGTGTTTTTTGTGTTTTTGGTTTCTATAATATTGGGCAAACAATAAGCTATAGATACTCCAATTAGATTTCCCTTTCCAATTTTATAATAACTACTTGCAATTTTTCAAAGTGAAAAGACGTGGTAGGCTATATGATACATTAAAACAGTTTAATATTCTTCAGCCAAACTGGCGTAGTAGTAGAGCCCATCAAAAGGGCCCCTTGACTTCCCCATTTCCCCTTATATTAAATTACATCATTGCTCCTTTCATGAAAAAAACTCAACTTCATATTATAACATGAGCATCACTCCGAGTTTGGTGTGTCCTTCACATCTCAAACATGGTGCCCCGCACGTAAATCCGCGTTTGGCAATTGAAAAAAATTGAAATTAAAAAAATGCAGTTCATGCACAACACAAAGTATATATACTTGTCCATTTCACCATCTTCAAACAACCAATTCAACATTCTTTTTCCAACCAAAAACCAAAAGAAAAAAAATCTCCAAAATAATGGAAACTCTCAACCCCTATGGCAAGCTCAACGAAGCCGAACAAGAACGGCTCGTTGCACGCAGAAAAACGCGCAGAAGAATCACCATCATTGCAATATCGTCATTTGTTCTTGTTGCTGTCATAGTAGCCACTGTGGTTGGAGTTACTCAAACCAAAGACAAAAAATCCGAAGGCGAAACTAAATCGGTTTCCTCATCGATCAAATCCGTGTGCAACCTCACATTATATCCCGACTCATGCTACAACACATTGGCTCCCTTGGTGAAATCCGGCAATCTCAAGCCCCACGATTTGTACAAATTATCGGTCCAAGTGGCGATCGACGAACTCTCCAAGGCCTCAAAGAATTTCGTCGAGCATGGGGTCAAGAAATTCAACATCACGGATCAAACAACACTTGCAGCCATTGAAAGCTGCCAGGAACTGTTGTCACTCGCATTGGATCATCTCAACAACTCAGTGCCCATTAAGGACATGAAATTGCTCGACGCGTTCGATGATCTGAGGACTTGGCTGAGTTCCGCAGGGACATATCAGCAAACATGCATAGATGACTTGGGAATTTCATCAAACAGGTTGGGTGCATTCATGAATGAGAATTTCAAGAATTCGACAGAGTACACTAGCAACAGCCTAGCCATTGTCAGCTCGTTCGAGGAGTCAATTGGCGCATTGGGGGCAATTGGGCGACGTCGTTTGATGAGTTTTCCGGAATGGGTGTCCTCTAAGGACAGGAAGCTTTTGCAGACTTCGAGTTCGAAGATAAAGGCTGATGTTGTGGTGGCGAAAGATGGAAGTGGGAAGTATAAGACGATTAAGAAAGCACTTGAAGCTGTTCCTGAGAAGAGTGATAAGAGATTTGTTATTTATGTGAAAAAGGGAGTTTATTTTGAGAATGTTAGAGTTGAGAAGAAGATGTGGAATGTGATGATGGTTGGTGATGGCAAGGATGCAACCATTGTTTCAGGCAGCCTTAATTTTATTGATGGGACTCCCACATTTCAAACTGCTACATTTGGTAAGATTTCTTCTAAATAATGCTCATAAATTATTTAATTTTGCAATTCAAAATTTGATTTCCACTTTTTTCAAATGCAAACCTAAACAAATGTTAAGGGGATATTTGTAATTTTAAAAAATAATTGTATTTTTTTGTAATTAAATTGAACAAATAGGTATTTGTTGTAATTAGCCCTTAATAGGGGCGTAGCCAGGGGTCTCCCCGGCCCCCTGCACACCCCAATTTTTTTTTTGTCCCCATTTTTTTATGAAAAAATTATATATATATTGGCAGGAAAAGTCTTTCGGTAATTTATTCTGGCACGCTTGACCCTTAACATAGTATCTTAAATATATGACATGCATGTGTTATATGCAATGTAAACTCCAAAATCTTAACAATATTAGAACAACCTCGCTTTTAGACACACAAATAGACTCATATTTTTTTTCACTCTCTTGTGTGAAATTAGCCGTGTTCGGCCAAGGATTCATCGCTCGAGACATGGGGTTCCGCAACACGGCCGGCCCAGCCAAGCACCAAGCCGTAGCTCTAATGTCGACCGCCGATCTCTCGGTTTTCTACCGATGCACCATGGATGCATACCAAGACACCCTCTACCCACACTCCAACCGCCAATTTTACCGCGAATGCAATATATATGGGACAGTAGACTTTATATTTGGTAACTCAGCAGTTGTCTTGCAAAATTGCAACATCCTGCCCAAGAAACCCATGTTGGGCCAGCAGAATACCATCACGGCCCAAGGCAAGATTGATCCAAACCAAAACACCGGGATCTCGATCCAGAACTGTACTATTTGGCCTGCAGCCAACCTCACTGGAGTCAACACTTTCTTGGGCCGACCCTGGAAGAATTATTCCACCACAGTCATGTTTCACAATGTGATGGGCAGTTTCATTCACCCAAAGGGTTGGCTGCCATGGGTTGGCGATTCGGCCCCAAATACTATTTTCTATGCTGAGTTCCAAAACTCGGGCCCTGGGGCTGTGACCAAGAATCGGGTTAATTGGAAGGGCTTGAAGCTCAATCTTAGTGCTAGCCAAGTTAAGAAGTTTACGGTTGGCCCATTCATCCATGGAGACAGATGGATTCCAGCAACTGGTGTTAGCTACAAATCGGGCCTTTGAATGAAATTTTGAAGTTCTTTTTTTTCTTCTTATATTTGCTCAATTGCTTGAAAACTATGATATGTTTTTGTTTTGGATCTTTTTCTTCTTCCTGTTCCTTTTTTTTTTTGTTGCTCTTATCATTCATTATTTGTAATTGTTTCAATTGATTGAAACCCAAATGGATTTCAATAACACATCATATAAAAATTGAATTGAAAAACATTCTCTTATTTGTAATTCTTAGTGGGACTTCACTAAAAATTGTCTCAGTTTTTAAATTGTATCTTTATCCTTGTGTATATTTGCTATATCAATGACTATAATTTTAAATATTTATCTACTGTACAACCATATAATTTTAAAATTAGTGTGACAAAGACAAGAAAATGGTAAATTAGGACACAGGTATGGCAAAATAAATATAAGAAAAAAGGCAACAATTGTATGGGCCTTCAAATATCAACCCGAAGCCCAAATGGACAACCTCCAAAAGACAATTTTAAGCCCAAGTTGTTTTAACGGCTTTAACCTGAAGCGCCAATACACGTGTCGTATCCTCAACCCGCCTGTCATTTACATTTTGTAACAGCAGGTAACGTCAACCGTTAATATTAAATTTGTTCTGTCTCCCTCTAGCCGTATTTTCAAATTTCTGCTCTGCCCACTCTCTCTGTCTCTCACCATAATTAAAACCCTTGTCATTTCTCTCACCATTCAACGGTCGAATATTTCAAAAACCCATTTTCTCTTACTAGCTTTTACTCTTCAGTTCGAAAATTTGAGAATCCTTTTTATCTTCTCAAATTCAAGCGAATTGTACCACTCTGCTACTGATTTGTGGCTAGACAAGAGATTTTCGTTGATTTTGGGTTTTAATTTTTTGGTACGCTCTCGGATCTAGTTTAAATTTATGATTTTTTTTGAATCATGTGTTTTCTGTTGTTTGGTTGGTAAAAAATTGTGAGGGACCGAGAAATTGTGTGGATACCGTATGCATTTACAAGTTTCAGATGAGTATGGATAAAATGGGAAGGAAGAGAAAGCGAATTGTCGATTCCGTTTTATGTAATCTGGTAGTAGATTTAATGGTTCTCTTGAATAGAAGAAATTTAGAGTTTGATTGTTCGACTGATTAGTTATGAGCAAATGATTCCGGTTGATCGTGGTGTTAGGTTGACTGAGCTCGGCCAGTTCATTTTGGAACATCGTCACTGATTTTATTAGCTGAATCAGCAAGTTTTTTTGTTTTTTTTAAATAGATTATGAATCAGGAGATTTTTTTTAATGTTCTTTACCATATAGACTATATTGTTAGGTTGACTGAGCTCGGCCAGTTCATTTTGAACATTGTCACTGGTTTTATTAGCTGAATCAGCAAGGGTTTTTTTTTATAGATTATGAACTAGGAGATCTTTTTTAATCTTCTTTACCGTATAGACTATATTGTTTTGATTTTAGATTGAGATACAGAAGTTCGCCTTTTGATTTGAATTTGCAGTTTCAGATATCTGTTTAAGTTCAATTTTTTTTTCTTTATTATCATTTGTCTGAATGAAGATAACTGAGAGGCAAGAAATTGTTAGTTATTAATAAACTCAATTCTTATGTATGTACAAGCTCACAATTTGACTTGAAATTGAGTTGTAGTAAGTGTGTTTGATCATATTTTCTTGTCAGCATTGTTGAGTGTTTATGGAGGAAGGGTGCTTTTTCACCCGTATACTCCTGTTGGACTTGGTTTATTTCTTCTTGTATTATTATATTTCTCGAAGCTTCTCAAGTTTAAATTTTGATAGTGTTATATTAGGATATTTATTGTGCTTGTGATTTATTAGTTGCTTCTATTTGCAGGTTAACTAAGCTTAAGATGTCAACAGCTCAAAGCAATCTTCTTTCACAAATGGAAACAACATGTGGATCTCTTCTGCATGAACTGCAGGTATAGAATTTTTTTTTTAGTTCTAGTTGATTATGCTTGTGTTTTGTTATCCCCTCTTTGTCCCCATTCTTTCCTGGTCACAATATAAAATACATCATTATTAATATTCGTAGATCATCTTCCTTATGTTCTGTTGGTAAATTTATCAGATAATATGGGATGAGGTTGGGGAATCTGATGTTGAAAAGGACAGGATGTTGCTTGAACTCGAACAAGAATGTCTAGAAGTGTACAGAAGAAAAGTAGACCAGGCAAACAGGTGTAGAGCTCAGCTGAGGCAGGCAATTGCTGATGCTGAGGCCGAGCTTGCTGCCATCTGCTCTGCGATGGGGGAGCGGCCCGTACACATTAGACAGGTCATTGCCGAAGATCAATATGTCTTGTTAATAAATATCTTTATTTTCTGATAGTATTAAATGGTGCTTTGATGCTCCTTTCTTTTTTGAATGTGCCAACTCAAACTCAGATTTGTATACAACTTTAATCAGCATTGACTGCTCATATATATTAGATATATAGGAAACTTTAATGATTTCAAAGTCCTAGGTTGGCATGAAAGCATAGTACCGGTTGCAACACAGTGATGTTGTGGCAAGGAAACTATATTGCTGAGAACTCTTAAGAATGATATGAATCAAATATAATTTGACAAAATTAGCTGAAAAAAATAATATTTACAAATAAAGTCTGAAAGTACGTTTTGTTAAGTTTTTGACCTTAATGAATGGTATTTCTTTGTGCAGTCTGATCAAAGCACTGGAAGCTTAAAGGCCGAACTCAGAGCCATTCTTCCACAGATAGAGGAGATGCGGAAGAGGAGATCTGAGAGGAAAAATCAATTCATAGAGGTGAAAAAAGAGATAGAGAGTATTAAGAATGAAATCTATAGTCCCGGAGGCTATGCTTTAAATGACACTGCAGTGGATGAAAATGATTTGTCTTTGAGATATCTTGAAGAGTTGAACAGAGAACTTCAGGCACTTCAAAAAGAAAAGGTTATCTTGTGAAACTATAATCTATTCTAAGTATTTTTTTAGAATTCTCATCTCATATGTTTCCCTGGATGTTTGTTCCTTGCAGTGTGAACGTTTGCAACAGGTTATGGAGCACCTGAATTATCTGTGCTCGTGTTGCTCAGTGCTTGGTTTGGATTTCGAGCAAACTGCTAGTGAGATTCATCCAAGTTTAGGGGAATCTGAAGGTTCAAAAAACATTAGCAATGATACCATAGAAAAATTAAGGACTGCCATACAAAAACTGCGAGAGGTTAAAATGCAGAGAATGCAGCAGGTATGCCGTTTTTTATTGGCTTTCGTTACTGGAAATACTTTCTGTTCTGTTAGAAAGAGCTTGTTAACTGTTCAATGTTGGTTAGTTACAAGATCTCGCAAGTTCGTTACTGGAGCTTTGGAACTTGATGGACACACCAGTTGAAGAGCAACAGATATTTCAGAAAGTTACATGTAATATAGCTGCTTCGGAAGATGAGATAACAGAGCCCGACATGCTTTCTGCTGACTTTATTAATTATGTGAGTCGATTGTATTTTTCTTGAGGGGCATATGTTGTAGTACTTCGTAGTACACCTTGCTTCGTTTCATGATTTAAAGTTTAAACAGACATATGGAACTAGTTTATAAAGCTGAGTAAATGATTTATCTGTCAGGTCAAGGCTGAAGTTTCTCGATTGGAGGAGTTGAAGGCGAGCAAAATGAAGGAGCTTGTTATGAAGAAGAAGGCAGAGCTAGAAGATATTTGTAGGAAGACACATTTAATTCCAGAATCAAATAGTTCTATTGACATAGCTATAAATGCCGTTGAATCTGGTATTTATCATGTGTTGAAGATAACGATCATTTTTTCCTTTCAATTCTTAATTCTAATCTTCTGTTTTTATAATTAATTTAAGGAGCTGTTGATGCCTCTTGTGTGCTTGAACAAATTGAGCTCCAAATATCTAGAGTCAAAGAGGAGGCTCTAAGCAGGAAAGATATCCTTGAAAAGGTTGAGAAGTGGATGGCTGCATGCGACGAGGAGAGCTGGCTTGAGGAGTATAATAGGGTTGGACTCTTAAACAATTTGCTATTGGTTACATCTTGAGGTTACAAATACACAATTGCTTAAATTTACTTTCCCTTCTTTGTAGGACGATAATCGTTATAATGCTGGGAGAGGTGCTCATCTTACTCTGAAACGTGCTGAAAAAGCTCGTGCATTGGTCAACAAACTTCCTTGTATGGTTTGAGTTTTGTGTTTGAAGGCTTTCTTTTTGCTGCAGCCTTAATTGGTAAAATAGTGTGACTTATATTGGCAATATACATGATTGTGGTAATGGCATTGTTTGCTGGAACAGCGATGGTGGACACGTTGACCTCAAAGACTTCAGCATGGGAAAATGAGAACGGAGTCCATTTTACTTATGATGGTGTAAGTGTTCATTCCATCTCCCTCCCTCCCTCCTCTCTCTCTCTCTCTATCATTAGTAACAAAATTTACCGTTGGTTCTAATCTGTGATGTATAGGTTCGTCTGCTTTCTATGCTTGAAGACTACATAGTTTTACGGCAAGAAAAAGAACTAGAACGCAAGAGGCAGAGGGTATAGTCCTTTTCTCGGATTACATGCTAAATATCATTTTCAAAATTACAATATGTTCTGTCTCTGACTTTTCACATACGCCCGTATATGCGTTGTATAATTTATTAGGACCAGAAGAAACTTCAGGGACAATTACTAACAGAACATGAGGCTCTTTATGGTTCAAAGCCAAGCCCTATGAAGAACCAGAGTGCAAAGAAAGGGCCTAGATTGTCATGTGGTGGCGCTGGTGCAAGCAATAGAAGACTTTCTCTTGGTGGATCTATGCTACAGACTCCTAAGCCTGATATGCATCCTCCAACAAAGGCTACTCCTAATACACGTAATGCCAAAAAAAGTGAGCGCTTAAATCAGGACAGTCTTAGAGATGATGGATTTGCAGCTCTCTCTTCTGGTAATTTTTCCCACCGTTTTTTGGATGTGTCCGGGTTTGTTTTTTCCTTCCCGTTTCCGCAGTCTCCTTCATAGGTAGGGATCATATCAACATTTCTGGTAAAAATAATATAAGAGTCTTGTTTACTGAGTCAGAAATATATAAAGGATTTGTAGGCAAGGGAGGTATATGTTTAAAACAAGTCCTTTAAGTTCACTTAAATAAAGAGGTGAATACATTTTAGAAGAAACATTTCGGCTTCTTAAGATTGCAATTAAAGGAAAAATAAAAATATTACTCTGAGAGAGTTAGAAGCAGGAAATGGAAAACAAGGTTATTGGAAGCATACTGCATGATTTATAGGAGGGTGCATATTTTAGCAACTAGTTCTGCTTGTTTTTAACATTACACCTAATAAGGTCACTCAACTAGCTGCTTTTTCTTATCAGTTTTTGATTTCTCGATTTCAGGGAGGAGAGGTTTGGATTTAGCCGGCCTTCCCGTTCAACAGCATTCCCTCAACCTGCAATTCGCGCGAGAAATGGAGTCGCCCATGATGCGAAAGCCATTCTCTCCCATTTCCTCCACGGACTCATCAAGATCTAACGTAACGAACATTTTGGATGATCTGAACAAAAAACACAACGAGATGTTGCACAAGACGACCCTCACAAGCAATAATAGCACGCCATTCACCACTCCGTCCAAAATGATCTCCATGACCGATGTAGAGAATAGAACGCCTCAAGCAACGCCATTTCCTGTACCCTCAACACCATCGACAGTATCTATTCCAATGCAGATGGCCTTAACACCTGCTCCAAAACAAACGGCAACAACCGTTCCAATGCAGTTGGCCTTAACAACTGTTCCGATGCACATGGCCATTGTGCCGCTCAAAATGCGCGTAAATCGGTCGATGAGGAGATCGAATACTCGTTTGAGGAGAGGAGAGCTGGATTTGTTGTTCCAAGATCACGTTTAGTGAATGCGATGCAAGTTTAAATGTTGATTTTTTTGATAATCTCCCAGTTATGTAATCATTCTGTATTCTTTTACGTCTTGGATATTGTGTGATGATATAAGTCAATTTCTATTGTCTTCCTTCTTGTGTGTACATAGTCTACGAACAATCTCTATTGTGTTTCTCAACATAGAAGTTGGTCTTCTGATTTTTGTGTTTCTCAGCCCCTTGAATTATAATTCCATCATACATCTGTTGGGAAAGAGTGCCAAAATAAATGACACCGGCACAGCGGAATAGTAAAATCTTTTCCCACCTAGCTGGATTAAAAATGGGAACCAAACCAAGAATAATAGTGCAAGACGATAAAAATAGGACACAAGAATTTTTACGTGGAAAACCCAAATTGGGAAAAACCACGAGACCGTAGTCTAGATAAATCCTCCACTAAATGTATAGTAGGCTTACAATATTTCTCCCTAAAAATAGGGGATACACAAATTATCTCAAGTTACTCAACTTGGAATACCCGAGAAAATAGGAATGCTATTTTGGGTGAGAATGAAAAATTACTACTAATTTTTCTCTCTTTTTCTTCACTCAAAACACACACTTATAGATACACTCTCTACTCTCTATTTTTCTCTTCTCTTGCAATTGCTAAAATGCTAATTGCTTGGTGTGATTTTGCATTCAAGGATGAAGCCCTTTTATAGGCATTTTCCATGCCCAATTCCAACATGTGAACAAACTTTGTCAACAAAGTTTGGCAACCAACCATTGAAGACTTGGTGGTGTTGGTTGGTTGATGCCTACCAAAGGAATAGTAATTTACCACATGGGGTGGAAAATTCAACAATTCTCCCCTCCACCTCATGTGGGGAATCAACCAATCCCGCTTTGGTTCCGCAAACTTCAAACTTATCTCTTGGTAAAGACTTTGTCAAAGATATCCGCACCATTTTCATCTGTGTGAACTTTCTCCGAGTTGCATCGAGCTTTTTCATCAAGCACATCTCGAATCCAATGGTATCTCACATCAATATGTTTTGACCTTGAGTGGAATGAAGAATTTCTTACTCAAGTGAATTCTTATTTCCGATCATCACACAGAGAGCGTGTATTTTTCCGCTTCAAGTCTAATCCCCGTAGAAACTTCTTCAACCACAACATCTCCTTGCAAGCTTCCGTCAAAGAATGTATTCACTTCGGTTGTGGATAATGCCACACATTTTGAAGTTTCGATTGCCAAGAGATAGCTCCCCGCAAATCTCATCAGGTATCCGGATGTGGACTTCCGGAATCAACATCACCGACCATATCTGCAGATCTGTGAATCCGTCTAGTACAGTACAGTTTGGTCATCACCAAATTTTAGACAATATTTAGAAGACCTCTCAAGTACCGAAATATCCATTTCACTGATCAATGATCTTTCCCTGGATTAGAGAGAAAACGGCTAACAACACCAATCGCATGAGCAATATCGGTCTAGTACATACCATAGCATACATCAAATCGCCAATCGCAGAAGATATGGTACCTTTTGCATTTCTCGCTTTATCTTCCTCACTTGTGGAACATTGTGTTGCGACCGAGCTTGAAGTGGCCCGCAAGTGGAGATCTTGTTGGTTTTGACTTGCTCATATTGAATCTCTCAAGAACTTTCTCGACGTACTTTTCTTGGGATAGCCAGAGCTTTGCTTACCCCTCTCTTGAGATTTTCATCCCAAGGATTTGCTTAGCCGGTCTAAGTCTTTCATCGCAAAAAGACTTGCCAAGTTCTTTCTTGACTTCTCAATCTTGGCTTTGGCATCATGACCTACAATCAAGATGTCATCCACATACAATAATAGTATGATAAAATCATTATCATGAATTTCTTAAAGAATACACAAAGTGATCGAATCGCCCCTGTTGTAGTCATGATCGGTCATGAAGGAGTCAAACTTCTTGTACCATTGTCTTGGAGCTTGTTTTAAGCCGCAAGCTCTTTTTCAATCTGCATACCAAGTTCTCCTTACCTTTGACTTTGAACCTTCCCGGTTGCTCCATATAGATTTCTTCATTCAAATCTCCATGAAGAAATGCGTCTTCACATCAAGTTGTTCAATTTCCGGATCCAAATGGCGGCTATCCCAAGAACAACTCTAATTGAGGACATCTTCACCATTGGTGAGAAAATTTCTTCAAAATCAACACCCTTCTTCCGATCAAACCCTTCACAACCGGCTAGCTTTATACCTTGGTTGCAAGCTTTGCTCTTGATCTTCAAACCGTACACCCATTTATTTTTTAGTACGTTTACCTTTCGGTAGCTTCACCAGGTCATAGGTGTGATTTTCCCGCAAAGAGTTCATCTCTTCTTTCATGGCCTCCATCCACATATCCTTCTCGATCATGTGATATGGCTTCTTCAAAACTTTGTGGTTCTCCCGCCGGTGAGCATTACATACTCATGTGGGCTATATCAGTAGAAGGTTGTCTTTGTCGGTGGACCTTCTAGCCGCATCTTCAGTGGTGAACCGGAGGGACATCACGGTTGTATCATGGTGTTGATCTTGCACACCTCCCCATGATTTCGATTTCTAGGAGAAGAAAGCGGATCTACGTCATCGGGAACATATTGGTTTGATTGATTTCTCAACTGTTTGGCATCTTCAATCGTTTGATCCTCAAGGAATACAACATCCCCGCTTCGATAACTTTCTTCTTCGATCGGGTCCCATAACTCGTAGCCAAATTCTTCATGGCCATAGCCCAAGAAGATGCATGACTTGGTCTTGTCATCAAGCTTCGATCGTTCATCTTTTGGAATATGCACAAACGCCTGTGCCCAAACACTCTCAAGTGTTTGTAGGAAACATCTTTTCCAAAGACAAACTCTATCCGGAATGTCGCCACCGCAGGAGTGATGGAAAAAGGTTGATTAGATCAACTACGATCCTCATTGCTTCACCCCAAAAGGATTTGGGCGGATTGGAATGTGATAGCATACATTTGACTCGTTCACAAATTGTCCTGTTCATTCTTTCTCGCTACACCATTATGTTGAGGAGTTTTGGAACACTCTTCTCAAGCTTGATTCCATGATCCCCGCAATGTTGCTCAAATGAACCCTGGTATTCACCACCATTGTCAAAGACGAACTCGCTTCGACCTTCTTTCCTCTTCTTTCAACACTTGCTTGAAAATTCTTAAAGATACCTTAACTTGATCTTTAGATTTCAAAGCAAAACACCAGACTTTTCTAGAGAAATCATCAATAAATGTTACAAAATATATTGCACCACCAAGACTTCTATCTTTCATGTAGCATAAATCAAGATGCACCGATCTAGTGGATGGTATTTTCTTGAAGGTGAAAAACTCTTGAAAGCAACTCGTGTTGTTTTCCAATTAAACAATCAACACAAGTTTGTAGGGGCATCTTTGGTTACCTGGGGGAAGTTTCTTTCGGTCAAAACTTCCAAGCCCTTCCGACTTAGATGTCCGAGCCTTTTATGCCATAGCTCAATGGAGGAACTTTTATCAATGCATTTACCTCTCCGTTCGATAACGCTTGCATCGTGCACAGAGAATTTCGTCACGTCCTTAGCGACAATGAGAGAGCCTTTGGTGAGCTTCCATTTTCCTTCACCAAAGTGATTGTCATAGCCAAGATCGTCAAGCTTGCGATGGAAATAATATTGAGCCGAATGTCGAATATGTCCGACATCATTGAGCACCATTGAGTCTTCCTGACGTTGTTCAATATGATGTTACCTATGCCAACGACCTCCGTCACACCATGGTTGGCCATTCTCGACTTTGCCAAAGCTACCACCGGTGTATGATGTAAACATATCACGATGAGGTGTGATATGATATGAAGCTCCCCTGAATTAATAATCGATTTGTCTGGCATGGCATGCAGAATCGATACAAGCATCATCACAAATGATGACAACATCACCATCAATCGCAATGGCGGTGAGTGAGTGTCTTTGTCATCGATCTTGTTTTCATTATTTCCATTCTTTTGATCTATTTTCTTCTTTCTACAATCTCTCTCATAGTGATTTGGACCACCTCAATAATGCCATTTGAAGTCCTTCGATTTGGACCTCCCCCGGATTTGTCTCTTTTATTTTGAGAACCTCTAAACTTGCTCCTTCCCCGTTTGTCATTTTCTACTAAGGCTTTTGACTCGGAAGAATATTCTAACTCCTTTCTTCCGACTCTTCATTAAGAAGACAATCTTTGACCATTTGCATAGTACGGTTCACCATTCGGCCGAAGTTTCGATCGACACCACAAGCGTGTCCCAACCTGCGTAACGAAATGAGCAAAGAATAAAGCAATTACTTCATCATCAAGGATATTTTCATTGTGGTATATTGATTTATCGACTCGATACGCATTTAGGTGCTCCGTCATGTTCGCACCTTCCGTATATCCGAGTAGAACAATTTTTCCGATAATAGAAGCTTTGTTGAGCATTTTTCCTCTCAAACATAGTTTCAATATTTTTCCATTTAACACGCCCCTTTCCTCATTAGCAAAATGATGGAAAATGCTATGCTCAAGGAACGCCGGATATATCCTACGGTTTTTTCGTGTAGGATTTTCCACTCGTCATCACTTGATCTTTTGGTTTGGCAAAGATTACCTTTTCGAGGGCAAATAAAGATCCTTTGCATAGTAGAGAAGATCCAACATACTCGGCCCAAATATTGTAGTTGGATCCGTTGAGTTTGAACATCCCACCAACGACGCCGATTCATCCATTTTTTAATCCGCAACAACGTGGCTCGATACCACTTGTTGGGAAAGAGTGCCAAAATAAATGACACCTAAGACAAATGGAATAGTAAAATCTTTTCCCACCTCATTTTGGATTAAAAATGGGAACCAAACCAAGAATAATAGTGCAAGACGATAAAAATAGGACACAAGAATTTTTACGTGGAAAACCCAAATTGGGAAAAACCACGAGACCGTAGTCCGGATAAATCCTCCACTAAATGTATAGAGCTTACAATATTTCTCCCTAAAAATAGGGGATACACAAATTATCTCAAGTTACTCAACTTGGAATACCCGAGAAAATAGGAATGCTATTTTGGGTGAGAATGAAAAATTACTACTAATTTTTTCTCTTTTTCTTCACTCAAAACACACACTTATAGATACACTCTCTACTCTCTATTTTTCTCTCTTCTTGCAATTGCTAAAATGCTAATTGTTTGGTGTGATTTTGCATTCGAGGATGAAGTTTTTTATAGGCATTTTCCATGCCCAATTCCAACATGTGAACAAACTTTGTCAACAAAGTTTGGCAACCAACCATTGAAGACTTGGTGGTGTTGGTTGGTTGATGCCTACCAAAGGAATAGTAATTTACCACATGGGGTGGAAAATTCAACAACATCTTCACCTCAATGCAATTTGCTGACACTATCAAATATTTTACAATTCCTCAATTTTTCTAAATATTATGAACAACCCAACAAAAATGGCATTGGATTGGAAACTGGTTTCAGATTACACTTATCAGATTGGAAACTGTGTAATATCAAAATGGCATCCCTCAAAAATAAATACTTTGAACTATCATATATTTAGGTTCTTGCCCCTGTTTTTTATTTTTTTATTTTGTGGGTTTTCAGGAAATGATTTTGCACTTCAGTTTTGGTCTTTCTGAAAGCAAACATAAGCAAGTACTATTATCACTTTACCAGACCTCCTGTGTGTTTTTGCATATTAAAGTCCATACAGTGGCATTAACAGTAAATTACCCCTAAATTCAAGGGTATCTCTTTCTAAATAAATGGTCAAACTTTTATTTACCTAAAAAGACAAAGAACGGGTCAGAGGTTGAAAATATTGGAATGGCTCCAACGTTAACTTTACAGCTTTAAATAATTAAACTGCCATTTTAAAATTTTAAAAAAAAATATCTTTTCCCAAATTTCCCTTATTTTTTATTCCAATTTATTTCACTTTGCTATTTTTTAAACGCCATTTATTAAATTTCCAAGACGGACCTGAAACCATTTTCTCAACCATAATTAATACTTTGAATTTTGCAATTTAAATATTGCTAGCTACCTAATTAATTTTCAAATATTTATTAATTCCTTATTTATTTCTTAATTTTTTCTCCAACTTTATTTCCTTCCTCCACCTTTTTCTTGCAAAAAACCCTAATTTTACAAGTCCCAAATATTTTTTTTTTTAGCACCAACCAAAATTTTAATTTTTCCATTTCATCTTTAGCTCTGTCCTTTCTTCTTGAATGACATTGATTAAACCATGATAAGCTGATAAAGTCATAGTAAATAGATTCTTGCAACAGAGAGCTCTGTTGTACTCTGATGATCTATGAAAATAAAAGCTTGAATCTTTAATTTTCTAGATTTACAGAGTTTCTGAACCAGTTTTTTTCGTAAGCTTCTCTGGATTATTTTCTTCCTCGTTAAATTTCTTGCTGAAAGCTGGGTTTCAGTTGCTCTGTCTGTTTGAGCTAAAAAAAAAATAATAAACAGAGCTTTATTAACATACTGAATTTAGGGTTTTAAGTATTTTAAGTCTCTTTTTAGGGTTTTAGGGATTTTTTAGGTATTTGCTTGGTTTAGTATATGAATGGAGGAAAAAGAAGGGTTAAATGGTTCTGGGGTCACAGTAAAAAGTGACGAACCCCCTCAGAGCTACAGGGTAGAGCCAAGAGCTGAAAATTCAGGCCCATATGGTGGATCAACTGCTCCGCCCACACCGGCGGCGCCGGTAAGTGTAGCTCCGCCGTCAACGGAGGCGAAGAAGAAAAGGGGAAGACCAAGAAAATATGCAGCAGATGGTTCTGTTGTGGCATTGTCACCTATGCCGATATCGGCTTCGATTCCTTTCACCGGCGATTATTCAGCTTGGAAGCATAGTGCAAGCCGGCCAGTTGACTCTTTCAAGAAGAAGCACAAGTTGGAATTTGAAAGTCCAGGTATTTTGTTTATTTTTGTATTTTTATTTTGACTAGTTTTTTGTTTTACTTTGGAATAGTTCTTTTATATTGATATGTATTGTATTTTATGGATAAGGAAAAAATTGTGTGAGAGCTGGATATTTATTGTGTCTGTAGTTGGTTTACAAGTGTTGAGAAACTAGATCTACTACTGATCTGCTTTTTTCTCTTGCATGTTTTCTGTTTTTTGGGGTCAACTTTAAATAAGATATTTTTAAGTGTCCAATTGGGAATGGGAAAATTGTTGAGAATCTTGGCTTGTTTATTGGTGCTGTCTTCTTTAGGTGATGTGACAAGACATAAGATCTGTCTTTTACTCAATAATAATTGCAGTGTGCATATAAATGGAAAAGAAAGAATTAAGAACCATAATGAATGGTGATGATGAGGAGATGATGTAAAATGTGTTGTGTGGATCTAATACAAGATTTAGGTGGACTATATATTGTCTCACAAGAGATTTTGGATTAAAATGAAGCTGGAGAATTGTAATAACAAAGCATATCTCTGCATGATTTATTCTTGCAGTCTATGCATATTATGAGCTTCTTTATTTTCAAGTGCGAAACTAATGCAAAATGAGCTAATGCATTTCGTCGCTCGTTCTTGCATGGAATACATGGGAGTGTTTGCAAACTCTAAAAAAAATTGATTCGTAGCTTCTAGACACAAAAAACAACTATTTTTTTTCATCTAGAAGCTGAGAAATCACTTTTTTAAGAGTTTGCAATCCAAAAACTCCTTATCTATATTAGCACTTCTGGCGCGAATTGTCAGATTCAAAAGTCAAGGGATAGATTCGTCGAGATTTCCTTTGATTACTGATGATTAGGGGAGATATTTATTATCTTGGCCAAAGTCAATGTTGAGCTAATGAAGATAATTACCGATCTATGGTATATGGTAACTTATATAAACGTTCGTTTTGATGAAAGATATTTCTTTCATATATATTTATGGAACTATTCAGTATGCTAAATTGGCACTGGTTGAACACTTATTGATCACCTATAATTTATGTTCAAAATACTTGAGCAAATTCCTTAATCTCTCATATGCTGTAGGGCGAACGGTGGCCCCCGTCGGAGGAAGTTTTACGCCTCATATGATAACTGTTAATACCGGCGAGGTACTTCAAATTGTGATTAATATATTAATCTTTCTTTTTTCATTTTAATTTTTGTAGTACTATATGTTCCAGTTGAACTTGCACAATTCTTGCTAATTTGGTGAAATCTGTAAGCAATAAAAAAATTGAGAGTAGGTGGTAATGTACTTGTCCCTTAAGAGTTTGCATATTTTCTATCAACATCTATTTTTGTTTTACTGAGCTATGGACATTAAGAAACTAGAATTATGATATTATGCTGTTATGTTGGATAATTGACGGAATAACTGGGTAATCAGATGAAAATATGTTTGTATTGTTTATTATTCGAAGCAGCTATACAACCAGTAATTTTACATAACAAATGGTGTGTTCTGAATTTTGTACTAAATGCTTCTTCAATTTAGTAATATTGGATGCATATACAGACAACATATCATACTTGTAAGTTTGACTGAGATGTCTTAATTTTTTTAAATTTGTTTTTTACTCATGGCCTGTTTGAATTTCTAATTTTTTGTTTTTTCCTTTTTTGTGACAGGATATCATGATGAAGATAATATCTTTTTCTCAAGAGGGATCTAGAGCCATTTGCATTCTAGCTGCAAATGGTACTATCTCAAATGTTACACTGCGTCAACCTAATTGTTCCGGTGGTACTTTAACGTATGAGGTAGTAGATCTCGTGTTAATACCGCATTAATATACAGTATTATATATTTTTTTTACTTACTACCCTTGTCCAAAATAAAGCGTTTTCACGAGAAATTTGTAGATTTTTTTCTTGTGATAGAACTTCCGTAGGTTGTTGGAGTTTGAAGATGGCTTTGTTGAATCCCTTTGCTCGCATATCTATCACTTGTGAGAATTGATATAACACTTAGCTGTGAATTATATATGTTTTTGTTTTGCAGGGTCGATTTGAAATCCTCTCTCTTACGGGATCATTTATGCCTAGTGATAACGGGCTAACAAAAAGCAGATCTGGTGGGATGAGTGTCTCCAGCGGTCCCGACGGCCGTGTATTGGGGGGAGGATTAGCTGGCATGCTAGTCGCAGCTGGCCCTGTTCAGGTCAGTTAATTGTTTGTCGATGAAAAAATCACGACGAAAGCAAGTAATTTGCTATTTAAACCAGCATGGATTATTTTTAGGATAAATACAAAAACACCCCTGAGGTTTGGGCTAATTACCAAAAAACCTAGACATGTTTCGAAATTACAAAAAAAAACTCAGATTTGATTCTATTCTAGATTTAAGGGGGTAATTGTAATAATTTTAAAATTGTCAGGGGGTTTTTTGAAATGAATTTTTCTTGTGAAGAGGGAAAATGTAAGACGTAATCAAACCTTAGAGTTTTTTGGTAATTTTGAAACATCTATGGTTTTTTTGTAATTAGCACAAACCTCAGGGGTCCCTTATTTTAAATCACGCGCAAAGAAATCATTTTTGCTGATATTTCTAATTGAATTCATGAGCTTGCGTTATTTTCAATCTTTTTAACAGATTGTTCTTGGAAGCTTTCTTCATGGACAAAACCAGCACGAGCAAAAGCCTAAGAAACCAAAATACGAGCAAACAATAACATTTGCTAATCCTATATCGGAACAAAGATATGAAACAACCTACAATGGACCAAAGCCAAATTTAACCGCATCTGCTTCTTTCCGTGGAGAAAACAACATGGCTTCAGAAAATAATCGTACGTTGACAGGAGAAGATTCTAGAGAGCAGAGCCATGAAATAACATGCTGATTGTATTTTGTGTTAATTGTGTTTGTATCTTATTTAGCTGTTGTTTTTATGTGGTGTAGAAGTTTTAGGCTCACTTCTTCTGTCCCCTATTACAGAGTGATGACTGGAAGTTGTTATAACAGAGCAAAAGTAGAGCATGATTTGTCTGTTTGACCCCCAAACTTATTGTTTTTTTCTTTTTTAGGTACCAGATTAGGACTTTTCTGCTTGTAGAATTTCCCTGCGGTGTGTAACTTTGGTTATGTATTTTCTGATGTATGAAACTGGGATTATCCATTTCTAATTCACTTGAGTTATTTGTGTTTATCCCTCTCCTGTGCTGATTTAAGTTCTACAGTACAAATATATAAATATTATGGGGTTTTTTGCAATTGTTTTTTGCTTATGAAGGGGAAAATGTATGATGTTAAACCTCAAAGTGGTGGTTGTAATTTTCAAAGATATCTGGATTTTTTTGTAATTATCCCAAGCTTTAGGGATATTTTTTAATTATCCCTTTCATTTGCTATAAGCATCAAAGAAATGGCTGAGAAAAGTATGGGAATTTTCAGACATTATATTATCTAGTAACACTAAAGCACGCGTGGTTAGCTTTTAACTGTAAAATTTTTGGAGAATTACCAAAAGCGGAACCTTGTCTGTCTGTGAAGTAAACTACATTTTTCTTTGTGGTCCTAAAAGCTTCTCCCACGCTTAAAATGGCCTACTTTCAACTAATGTTCTAAAAAGCTGACTTTGCGAGGGTGGCGATTGGGTATTAGTCTTATAGGGGAGTTTGGTAGGGTTGGGGCGGGATTAGGCATAATGGTGAAAGAATAACCAGCGGACGAGGAGAGTTTATCGCCTATGGATATTAATCTAGTTTGGCGGGATTTTTTAATATCACTTTTAACTATGATTTATGTTGCTTTTAGCTATCTAAACTCTGGTGCACATGCTTACTCTTATGACTTATCTGCTTAAGTTAATCAATTTTGCATAATTTCCAACGCATTTGGAGCCGCCCTCTTGGTAAAAGGTCAATATTGCCAAGGATTTTACATATATATAAAAAAAATTCAGAAGTCAAAACTATACGACAAAAATAAACCTTGCAGAATGAGTATCAATGTCCATTTCCTGCAAAATGTTTTGTATTCGACCTACCGTTGACTCCCGAAGATTAACAAGTAACAACTGCCATTAATTTAATTGCAACCTAATCAAAGACCATATATGTTGAAAACCAATTCATTATACGAAAAAAAAAAAAGGTAGAAAACCAAAATCCTGATAGTTTTTTACAGGCATGTTTTCTGTCTTTGGTCTCCTGAAATATTTTTGTGTGGAAGAAAATAAGTCCTTTCTGAATTCAGTATGCTGACCTGGAAAAACAAATAAACAATTGGAAAAAAGTTCTTTTTTTTTTGGAAAGATTCGAAAAAAGTTGTTAGAGATTTAATTGTAGTTTGTACATCCATGAAATATGCCCTTTTGCCTTCTCCTATGCTACTTTATTCTTTTTTTTTTTTTTTATAAGCCTCGCTTAGAGAACTACGGCACGATTTACCGAGAGACAACGATTCGCTCCTCATTCTTGCCGCCAAGGTAAAACGCGGATGTGCACGACGATGCGTCTCGACGCTCCTCATTCTTTAAAGTAAGCGCGGGATGTCCACTTTGCGGTGTGTTGGCGGTCATTGGCGGCGTACAACGTGAGATCCTAAGGTAAAGAGAAAATTATGTTTGACCCCCAATCTACTAATAACGATCTCTCCCGAATCGAACCCACCACGGATCTTTATTCAAGATGAGTTCCCACCAAATCTTCACCAATTTCGCGTATGCGGGAGCAATTTGATGGAGAAGGATATGAACCTCTAACCTCCACCCCACAAACATTTGATGGGGCGATTTGAACCCGACTTCCATCCTACAATGCTTGTGGTGGCGAAATGCCGGCTAAGCCACCTGGTTTATGCTACTTTATTCTCATCCATGTGAAATCAATCCAGAATTGATTCAAGAAAATCTAAACATCCATGAATAAGCATTTCATGATGACGCATTGATGGATAAAATTATTTGTAATTTTTTGGATAATTACAAAAACTAGCCTTGAGGTTTAGCATATTTACAAAACGCTTTGAGTTATTTTTAAAATTACAAAATATCCTCTTAATATATTACAAACACCCCCTTGAGTTCGTATTTACCGAACAAATTGTTAGTCCACCTCATGGCTTACATCACAAATGGTAGGTAAAAAACAATTGTAGCCCAACTTTGTTGAATTTGAAGAAACGTGGTGCCTGGAAACTTTGACAAAGTTTTCACATGTTGGAATTTTGTGATTTTGCTCATTCGCTTTGCCTATAAATAGGTAACATACGGAAGTGCAAACAAGAAGCAATTTAGCAATTGCTAGAAAGAGAGAAAAATAGAGAATAGAGATTTCATAAGTGTGTGTTTTGAGTGAAGAAAAGGGAGAAAAATTAGTAGTAATTTTTTCATTCTCACCCAAAATAGCATTCTATTTTTCGGGTATTCCAAGATTGAGTAACTTGAGATAATTTGTGTATCCCCTATTTTTAGGGAGAAATTTTGTAAACTCTTATCTGATTAGTGGAGGATTTATACGGACTATTCTCGTGGTTTTTCCTAATTTGGGTTTCAACGTAAAAATTCTTGTGTCCTATTTTTATCGTCTTTGCACTATTATTCTTGGTTTGGTTCCCATTTTTAATCCAGCTAAGTGGGAAAAAATTTTACTATTTCCGGTGTGCCGGTATCATTTATTTTGGCACTCTTTCCCAACACAAATAACCCACTCTTGACGGTGTCAAGGGGATATTTATAGTTTTGAAAGATAACTGGGTTATTTTGTAATTAGTTTAAACAAGAATCTTTCCTCCATTGTGCCATCCAAATTGTATAACTTTCTAAGACTTTGCAGTTTCTTGACACAAAAATTGCAGCAGAGTTCCATTTAAAACGCTCAACTGTGATACAAGACACCCAGAAATTACATTAATAATAATATACACTAACTCTTTTTAATCCAAATTAGGACCCTTAAACTTTCAAAAATATGTCATTGGCCCAAAGAATAATGTATATTCATCTTTTCAGCCCTCCAACCTCTGTTAATTTTCTCAATGAACTCTTCAACCTTTTTTCTCAACTCATCATCATCTTCTTCTTCTTCATCTGTGCTCACAGATAATACTTTTTCTTCCTCCGTCTCGATCAAATCATTAGCTTTCACTGTATTTTTCTTGAAAGTTTCACCATTAACAATGGTGGAAAAAGCATTAGTCTTCATTTCATCAGATGGGGAGCTTGGATTTAAGCTTCCAACAAGTAAAAAAGCGATTATCAGATTGCAGAAACAGAAAACTGCGAGGGAATTTGAAGCAGCCAAGCTAATCCAACATTTTTTTTCTTCTTAAGGAAAATCAAGAATTATGTGGGGCTAAATGGGAATTAGAGAAGATGATTGGGTGAAAATTAATTTGGCTGTTTTGTTAGCAATGTGTGAATGGATTAAGCCCTTTATAAAGGCTTTGTTTGGAAGAGAAAAAAGTGTTGAGGAAGCTGCTTTTTTCGCACGGCTTAAAGGATTGGATTATGAGGTGTGGTGTGAAAGCTAATGCATTATTGGATTAATTATATTAATTGAATCTTTATAAAATAATAAAATAGGTTATTTGTTTTTTTTATTGAATAGGTTAAAAAAAGTCTTTGCAACAACCCAAGACGCCCACATGGCCACTTCTAAGTTTTGGTATACATATTTTGGAATCAATTTGTATCATTTGAGTAAATCACAAGAGACTAAAGGATATAATATGAAGCTTACCAAAAATTATGAACTGTGAAAAGTGAAAACTTTGGTGCGATTGGATATGATTTTATTTTGAATTTTTTTTTTGCTAGAGAATAGTGAAAATATTCTGATGAAAGTTTTTGGAAAATTTTGAGAGTGTGAATGGATATGTAATGATGAAAGTTGATTTGATTTAAAAATAGTAAAATAATAATTGGATGTGATTGGTAGTTAGAAATGTGCGAGTGAGTGAATAGTGAAATTTGTGGGAAAATGTGTAATAATGATTAGCTTTTTGTGAAAAAATGTGTAGATGTGATTGGTGAAAGAAAAAATGAGAAAAAGTGAAAGTGAGAGAATAGTATATTTTCTGAAAATTTTCATAACAATCGCATGTTTAATCAAAAAAAATTATCCAACGGAACGAAAATAAAATCTCGCTCATATTCAATCGCAGCCTTTGTTTTTATAAGTATTAACTCGGTAATTTTTTTATAAGTATTAACTCGGTATTGATGTCATAGAATCTGATGAATTATTCAAAGCATGATTTTTTTAATTTGGACAGGCCCAGTTGACCCTTCGGGTCATCAAATAACAAATTTTAGCTGGTATGATGTATTTTTTAAAAAAAAAAAATTATGTGTAAGTGGTAAATTATACAACGCTTTGCTATCTTTTCTCTCCTTTTTTTTGGTCTGTTTTTTTTTTTTTTTTGTGTGTGTGTTGCTCCTGTAATTGGGTTTGAAATCTCCTATTCTACTTTCCTAACTTACTTCTATCGTATTTCTGGATAAATGACCAGTAGTTCGAAATGAATATTTATTGTTGATTATTGAAATGTGGTTTAACTTGTGACAAATTTTATACATTTAAATATAAAATAAATATAAGGTGGAATAAGAAACTTCAACCCCTATAATTAACCCAGTCCACTTTTCTCCGACAGAGTGTCCAGATGAAAAGGGTTCAAACTTCCAAGTGATCCACATTTGTCTGTATAATGCTGGTTCTAATGGACAAACTCTTTATTTCAGTGTATCAAGTTTTCTTAACATTGCACTGGCAAAAGCACAAGGTCTTGATTTTCTGGCAGATTATGGAATAGTTACC
>JABTTQ020001107.1:0-50000 GCA_016081115.2 Rehmannia glutinosa
ATTTATTTCATCCTCTCCAACCAGTACTCCCAACTTATTAAAAAAATTGTAGATATTATGTCGATATTACTTTATTGGGGTTAGTGGAGAGACAATCTTAGTTGTTTTCTTAATATTGTTTTTTGTTACAATTAATGGTTATATATTGTAGGACATAAGATTATTTAAATATATTATTAAATGACTGTTAATTTTAACAATGAAAACATTATTCCTGAAAATTATAGGAGATAATAAATATCAAAGAAAGGAAAATGCAAGAATGCAGATAAAACCAAAATTAAGTTTGAAAGTTCGTCGCATTTTTATCAAAAACTTTGTTCATATATACCCTTTATCTAATCTCCATCAGTGTCTTGTCAAGTTTAAACTGTTGAATGGCAAATTTCAGCAAATTGCTTCAAGCTTTGTTCACGTGGCTTTGACAAATACCTTTGAATTTTGTCAACATTTATTGCACTTTGTTTCTGTTAAGTGGGGCTGAACGACTCAAAAAAAAAAAAGTGGGGCTGAAAATAAATTAAGTTGTATGATGATTCGTAAAATTCTTCAGTCATAGATATATGTGAAGAATCAAGTTTTGAATACTTCTTTGTTCTATAAATTTGAAACCTGGCTTAAACTTAATTCAATCAGTAAAAATAATAAAATCTATATATCTATATCTATATATAAAAACAGGTTAGTTACTATATTGGGAAATTTCCGCCAAAATTTAATTGCTATTTTTGGTAAGAAGTTCCCATTTATTTCTGAGGATTAATTAATTCTTGCCCGTTCTCTAATTGAGTATCCTTTATTCTGCATTTTTTATTATATCAATTTGTTCTGTTGCCTCGAAAATAGACACATGCTTTGCTTTGTTTACATCATGGATTATATATGGCAAAGCGTGACATGGGATATATTTTTTTTGCGATAAAGAATTTTATTTGGTCGTGACATTAATTAATTAATTGTATTATATATTGTTAGTATTGTTTTATTCAATTTAGTGGACCACTAAACTTTTTCATATTAGTTTAATACATAAAATAAAGCACAGGTGGGTATGAGTTTTATACTTTCCATAGCATGCGTCATTCTTTTTTGACTGGAAATAATATGTTGCATCGAAAGATGAAAATTTTGTCTGCTAGTAGAATTAATTATTAATTCTTTTACCGTACTTTAAGGCACGAGTCAGATGCAGAATGGGTAAATATTTGTTTAATGACAAATGGTTATATTTCACTGCATTCAATGTAAAACAAATAGTTGTAAAACATTGCTTTAATTTAAATAATCGACTGATTCCAAAAGCCATATGAATGGAAATGAATGGATCAAGCCTACTATAAATAGCATCGAGTTGACCCCAAAAGCCCACGCAACCCGTATCTCCGCATAATAGCTTAAATATTTGCAAGATACGGTCATACTCTAAAGAAATTCAACACTCGGAAGAAATGGCACCACTATTCGGTTTAGTAAAAGATATAAACTCCAGCAAAGTTGAGTGGGCAATGAAGCTTCGCTTGGTTCGTGCTTAGAAAATTCAGCATGTATATCATTCTTTGTTGTATATAATTCGTAATACTCTATAAAAATGTTAAATAAATTTTTTTTTTGTTTTGGCTTTGAAAAATAAATAAGAATTATAATGCATCTCAACTAAATAAAAATACATGAATGAACGTTTTAAAAAAAATTATTGAAAGTTTTGGGGTTTAGAAAACCCAAACAAATGGGCATAATTAAAAAAATTCCTATCAAAACAATAGATTACCTTCGAAACTAATTAAAAAGAGCGAACATACTTTGATGGCGGATAAACTTTCTTTGATAGAGAAACTAACGTAGCTAGAGAGAGAATATAATTTTCAAAATGTGACATTGTTTAGGGTTTTTGTTTTTAGCTGTGTTAAAAATTAGACCAGGTTGATTTCACTGTAAAAATGGGCTTTGGTCTTTATACCCCCCCCACCCAAAAAAAAAAAACTATTTGACCATGCAAATGTAATGTATATGTTTGGTTGTTTGTGTACTTTTAAAAACGTCCAACAATCATCTACACTCTAATTAATATTCATTTATTTATTTTTGTATTTTCATTTTTTGTCAATTTTAATATTATTTACTTTTCAAGGTTCTATGAAAAGCATATTTCATTTGACAACAATATCTCATTTGTCTCATATCACAAACTAAATTGAATATCTTTAACAATTATTTGGTTATACTCTTTATGTCATAAATTAAAGATATATAACAACAATATATAGTAATTGTTACTTTTTCTTTCAGGCGATACCTCAACATGGATTATGGAAAGGAATTATATATCACAATCTACTCCATTCTCGGCCACAAATAATTCTACAATTATTGACTTTACGATGAATGAAAATCCTCTTAGAAGTGATGTTAGTGTCGTAGAGAAAAATAAATGGGATTTTCAAAGAAATTTTTCTGTGCCTTACTGTAATAATATTTTAATCTTTAAATTAATTGAATATTTTTTTGTAGTGGCTTTAATATTTTTTAAGTTCTTACGTCATAATTAATACTAAAAGATTGATTAAACCTGCTTTCATCGTATTTAAAGCTTTTTGAATTCATATTATTATGTTTAACTTTTTTGGTGAGAAACATCTCAATACAAATGTAGAAAATAATAATTCTCGTAAAATATAAATTTTTGATTAATTTGTTTGAATATAATACAAAATAGAAAGTTTTTCTTGGATCTAATTTTTTAATTTTTTTATTGAAGTTTTTCTTTGATTAATTGTTTCATAATAGACACATAATCAAAATTAATTTTTATAAACATTGATACTAATCTTTTAATTATTTATCGACAAATCTCCTTATGATTAGTTGTTTATACAATAACCCATGCAAACAATTGTTTATATATATAGTTATCTTTTATTGTTTTTATTGAAATAAGAAAAACAACAATTACTAAAAAGTAAAATTATTTTTCTTAATATACAGTCCGTGCATCGCACGGGAGGATTACTAGTATATGTAAAAGGAACAAGCTATTTGAGTTCAATATTATGTTCGGCTCAATAACACTTATTAAGCTCTATTCTTATTAAACTCTATTCGATTATAATCAATCAAAGTTTAGTTTCAATAAATTCAAATAAATCTAATAATAATTAATTGTTCGTGTCAACTCAATTCTTTACACCTTTCGAAGTAGATTCCTATCTTTTTGGAGAATTTATAGAAAGAGATACATAATATTGTGCCAAAATTGGACAATTTTAGATTGTTATTTGTGTAAAGTTTTTTGAGTCCTGATTTTCTATTTCATTCTCCATTTCATCTTGCTTCCAATAATTATAGCGATTGAAGTACAACCAAATTATCTAGATAAGCACTTCTCATTATCGATATATATTGGAACTCTTCCAACATAATCCTAAAAACGAATAAATTATGTTTAAGTTTGAGTAAAATTGTCGAAAAATGTAATTTGGTTTGCAACCCGTCGGGTACACATTGTTAAGTTCGAGGTTTACAGGACAAGGTAATAGGTAAATAGGTATATGCATCTAAAGTAAAACAGAAATATTACGCTATTAATTACCCCATGGGTATCCATAACTAGGTGTCGAAGCGTAGCCTGATAAACCGTGGCCCCGCCAAAACCCGCCACTTGACGGGCGGGCGGTTTCCTTTACTGGCCGTCAAGGTGGCGGGCCGAGAAATCCAATCAACCCAATTAAAACCCGCTTTCAAAAAAAAAAAAAATGGTGGTTGCAACACTTTTCTTTTTTGCATCAAAAATTAAAAAAATAAAAAAATAAAAAAATAATTTTTATTCATATTATTAATTTTAATGAATTAAATATACTAATGGATAACAAGTACATATTTTATAAAAATATTATATATACTTTTTAAGAGATAAAAATATAAAAAATTAATTATAAAGATATTTTTTTTTGTCTATTTTATCTAATTTTTCATTTTTTTTTTTTTTTTTTTATTTTCTAGCGGGCAAAATCAGTCCATGCTTTGTGGAAAATTTAAATATATACACGGGCTTTCAGCCCGTTTAAATGAATGGTAAGACAAAAAATCACTTAACCCACCCCTATCTTAGGCGGGCGGGGCGGATGTCAAGGAAATGGCCCATTCAGCTAATGAGCGTAGCCTGATAAACCAAATATATCGGCCATCCCCTTTACAAACCCAAGGGCCCAATCTTAGTGCCCGTTTCCTTTACTGGCCCAATATATCTCGAAAATGATTAATCCAATCTGATATATATTAAAACTGGTTCCTTTCCAAAAAAAAAAAAAATGGTGGATTTTCCTTGCAACACTTTTCTTTTTTGCATCTTATCAAATTATACAAAAATCCCATCAATCAAATTCAACGATCTTAATATACCTATAGAAACAAGTTAAAATGGAAGCATCGGTGTCCACTACCGTATTTTTTCACTACAGTGGCAGACACCACTTATTTTCAGGCAAGTAAGGCAACCCATACATGATAAAGTTTTGAGCCAAAAAAAAAAAAAAGTCCTTTCTATAACTAGCGATAAAGGTGACAAACAGAAATTAAGGCCACCACGTGACCATGAGTGATTTTTAATAAGATTACAAAATGATCATATTGTCAATATCTTTTGTAATCTTTTAATTTAGGATAGTCAGTTATTCTTTGAATATTTTTCTCCACAAAATCAGTCCTTGCTTTGTGGAAATTGTATTTAAATATATATATACCTTTCAGTTGTAAATAAATGAATGTAAGACAAAAATTATCATGTTATAATCTTATTAATTAGGTGTAGTGTTTGTGGTGTGGATGTCATACAAGAATATACCTACACAGAATAAAATATCACAAAAGAGATTGACAAAATCATGCTGTAATCTTATTAATTGTATCACACACATATATGGATGTATCTTAGGATACAATCAAACAAAAACTCCAATCACATTCTTGCCATCCCTTTTGGCATGTCCTAACCCAAAGAATCTCTCTTTTTATGGTCCCATTTTCACAAGTCCCCCACATTTCTTGTTTTCATCACTTTTTATCATTAAATATCCCATCAAGATAGAAAAAAAAAATTTGAATTTTGTTACACAATTATGGCAGAACCCAATAATTCTTTACACATTTTCACATTTTTGCTTCTGCTATTCCAATTAGCCTTCTCATGGAAAGTAACTCCACCTTTGCCAATTTTGCCCCTGCCATCATACTCCCAATTGAAATGGCAGCAAAGGGAGATCATAATGTTCCTCCATTTTGGTGTCAATACCTTCACAGATTCCGAATGGGGTACTGGGCTGGAAAGCCCGTCTATTTTTAATCCAACGGGCCTCAACGCCAACCAATGGGCCGATGCCGCAGCCCAAGCTGGTGTCTCATTGATGATTCTCACAGCCAAGCATCATGATGGATTCTGTTTGTGGCCTTCAAAATACACTGATCACTCTGTAATTGGAAGTCCTTGGAAGAATGGGCTTGGAGATGTGGTTCAAGAGTTTGTTAATGCGGCCAAGGCCCGGGATATCGATTCGGGCTTGTACCTTTCACCGTGGGATCGCCATGATCGTAGATATGGACATGTTAAGCTTTATAATGAGTACTATTTGGCTCAGTTACAAGAACTTCTCAACAGGTATGCACATTAATTATATGGATAATTACCAAAATACCCCTGAGATTTTGGCTAATTACAAAAAAACCAGAGTTCTTTGAAAATTAAAAAAAATATTACGTCTTACATTTTTTTCTGTTATTTTAAAAAATATTTCAAAAATTCCCTGACATTTACAAAAATATTACAGTTACTCCTTTAAATTTAAGACAAAACGAAACCTGAAAGGGGTTTTTTGTAATTTTGAAACATCTCTGGATTTTTGTAATTAACCCAAACCTCAGGGTGTATTTGTAATTATCCCTTAATTATAAATTCAAATTTGTTGAGTAGAAGTCAATTTTTCTAATATATAGGATGGAAATATTAGACAACTTTAGTGGTTTGTTGATTGTATAATATGGTGAATTTCTAGTGAATTTTTTAGAAACTTAATAATATTAGAATAGCTGAAGGAAAAAGTGTGAATTTTTTTAATGTTAAATTGGCATTACATATTTACATACATTAGTTTATATGGCCTTTTTCATATGATAGTGTAAATTTCATCCACAATAAATAAATCTGAATGTTAAATTTGTTATGATGCTCTCATTGGCGGATACAAGGGGGCATACTGCGCCCGTTCCCAGCCTATCTCCGGCCTGACAGTGTTAAAAAAATGGAAAAAATATAGTTTTTGCTTATATTTTTCCATTCGGCTCATGCACCCTACTTTTGTGTGCCGGTTCCGCCATTACCCACAAGCGTAACAATATCGTATTTGCTTGGATATATATGTTTATACACATAATCTTGGTTATGAATTTCACTTAATTTTGAGTGGAATTAGAAATCCGATCCCTTCTACTTTAAAATAAAATTAATAATAAAAATAACAACAGAGCATGATTATCTTGATACAGAGTCATATAATATTTCCATTTCATGAGATGAAATTAATTAATTCTTAAGTAGAAATATTTGAAAAGAAGTAATTTTGGTGGCAGATATGGAAGTGTTAGAGAGATATGGTTCGATGGTGCAAAGGGTTCGAATGCGCCAAACATGACCTATGATTTCAGGGAATGGTTTTCTATGGTGAAGGAATTGCAGAGCTCTATCAACATATTCTCCGATGCCGGACCCGATGTCCGGTGGGTCGGAAATGAGAAAGGATACGCCGGAAGCACTTGTTGGTCCACCATCAATGCCACATCTCTATCAATTGGCAATGCTAGCACTCTTGAGTAAGTAGCATAAAAACCCAATCTAAGTACATAGTTATGATTCCATAATGACTTCAATTAATCAAGTTTATATTTTACATGAATTATTGATAATGTTAATCATCTATGTCAAGAAACAATAAAGTAGGATTCTATAAGGAGATAGATGCGGCAAATGGGTCGGGCTGGGCTGAATCGGACAAAATTTCCTTCGGTAAGCAGCCCATGCTTAAAATATAATGAATTTGCATCGGGTCGACCCGTCCCATTAGGCAAATAGGCCTGATTTCTTTCGAGTTTGTGATATTGTAGCCCAGGATCATCAGGTCAAATTAGTTTTGCTGGCGCTAGGAAATATATACGAGTATTTTTCTTTGATCAATAGGTTCAAGTGTCAAATGAAAGGATAGAGAATAATATAAAACATAATTTGTGGACTATATATAATAAGCTTCTTGACTAGACACGTGAATTAGACTATTAGTTAACCCTATAATAAAATGATATTATCAATGTACACAGCTTGTATTAAATATATTGAAATTGGAAACGAAATATAATTTGAAACAGAAAATATGGACTAGTTCAAGAATAGTAAACGTTTTATGCATGTGGTGCACAAGTCTGGTCCAACCCATAAACATGATGTGCAGACCTAAGCTAATTAGGGCATTAAATAATAGGTGATATTTATTTTTTTCTGTTAAATCGTTAAATGCGCCTCATAGTTAGAAGAATAATGCATTTTCCGTCAAGTAACTTATACATAAATCGTGTGTGAGAAGAATAACATCTGACAATGATGTCTTAACTTCTCCCATATTTTTTTTAGGCTCTTGCCAGTTTTTGTACGTTGGGCACATTACTTTTGTGGCTTGAACATTTTAATGTGACATAACCATATATGTCTTTTAACTTTTTTGTACTAATTATAATAAATTGGTGCAGTTATCTCAACACGGGTGACCCAAAAGGGACAAATTGGTTGCCGGCAGAATGCGACGTTTCCATAAGAACAGGTTGGTTTTGGCATAAATCACAAGCACCAAAAAGGCTAAGTGAACTTTTAGATATTTACTACAAATCCGTGGGCCGAAATTGCGTTCTACTACTCAACGTACCACCAAACACCACTGGACTAATATCTGAATCCGATGTCCTAAGATTGAAACAATTCAGAGGAGCAATTAACACGATTTTCTCCACAAATTTGGCCGAAAATTGTTCAGTAGAAGCAAGTAGCCAACGTGGAGGCGAAAATGGAGGTTTCGGCCCTAAAAACGTGCTAGACGACGACCATTTATGGTCCTATTGGGCTCCGAGTGAAAAAGAGAGAGAAAATTATTGGATTGAATTAAAGCCCAAAAGTGGGAAGATTAAGTTCAATGTGATTAGGATCCAAGAAGCGATCGGATTAGGACAAAGGATTAAGAAACACGAAATTTACGTCGATGGGAATAGGGTTGCAAGAGGAAGTACAGTGGGGTATAAAAGACTTCACAGGTTGGAAATGGGAGTTGTGGATGGATTTAGTGTGAAAATCAAGATTGTAAAAGCAAAGGGAATACCTTTGATATCTTCAATTGGGCTCCATTTTGATCCCTTTTGGAAACCAAAAGGGAAGGTGATTTCACAAAGGGTCCACTAGCTTGCCATTTTTCTGCATGTTTTTAGTGCCTATTTGATGTTCGTCATGTTCTCACTTTAGGCTGTTTGTTCACGTGTATTCAAAAGTTAAAAAAGATGTTGGGCCAAAAAGTGTGATTTACAAAGATACTTATGATTGATCACGTATTCGTTTTTTTTTTTTTAATAACCGGGTTCCGAACTTACGCACGATTAGCGGGATTTGCGGAATGGTTAGAGTGAGACCGGAATGAGTGTTTGAGCCTTTTCTACAAACTGCCACCAAATAAATCGCGGGATTTGCAGAATGGTTAGAGTGAGCAATACCACTCAGCATAGTATCATTATAAACAATAATCATTATAAATGTATGAGAATCAAGGAGGGACCAATAATCATTAAAGAAAATTATACATACAACTTAGAAAGAGAAGAAGAAGAAGAAACAAAATATATGGAAATTCAGTTGGCGATCCTGCAAGTAGCACGAAGATGGAGTCCCCCATCAATCTGCAGAGTTAGCATTGTTCTATATTTCACAGTTTTGCTTTCATCAGCCAACTTGAAAGAGAAGGCGCTGAGCAACACAGCTGCAAAAACTTTCATCTGTCTGTAAGCAAACTCTTTACCCAGACAGATTCTCGGGCCTCCCTGCATACATACATAATTCACTTTTACAATCTTCCAATTTCTCAGAATATTGAATTCTCAAGTCGAATATTCAACACAGGGATTAAGATTGATGAAAATGGAAAAAGGGGAGAAAAAGAATAAATGAAACCCTAAATTGAATTGAATGTTGAAACTGTCAATTACATGTATTCGTCATAAATAATTAATAAAAATATAGGAGTCTTTACAATCAATAAAAAAAAATGCTTCTGAGGTTTTGGCTGAAAAACATCCAATTTTAGTGTTTGCAAATGCCAAATTTTGTTTCTGATTCCGCTTCATTTAATCAGAATCTAAAAGTGGGGAAATAGGTGCTTTAGGGAGTGTTTGTATAAACTTTACTTTTTAGAAAAAAGTGATTTACTATTGTAAAAGTAAAAGTAATTGAGAATCAGAATTTGGTGGTGTTTGAATATATA
The DNA here is from genome assembly GCA_016081115.2 of Rehmannia glutinosa. Lineage (NCBI taxonomy): Eukaryota > Viridiplantae > Streptophyta > Magnoliopsida > Lamiales > Orobanchaceae > Rehmannia > Rehmannia glutinosa. The sequence continues at coordinate 9,552 of JABTTQ020001107.1, forward strand.
ATCAGAAGTTTAGAGTGTTTAGTAAAAAGTTAGAAAGTGTTTATTTGTTTGTAAAAGTCAAACCAGAAGCAGAAGCAAAAATTTAAATCACCCATCTCCATGCTTTTAGGTTCTGATTAAATGAAGCAGAATCAGAAGTAGAAGTTGACATTTGCAAACACTACAAAATGATTTTTTTCAGCCAAAAATTAAGAAGTGTTTTTTCTACTGATTGCAAACACTTCCGTAGATTTCTGATTTTGGTTCTGGTTTGACGTTTACAAACAAATAAGCATTTACAACTTTTCACCACTCTCAACTTTTGATTTTATTTACAAACATTGTTAACTTCTGATTCTCAAATATGTTTACTTCTACTATAATAAATCACTTATACTAAAAACAAACGTTTTTGCAAACACTCGTATAAAAGGGGCTTCTACCTGGAAGGCTGTGAACTTGAAGGAACTTTGTTGCTGGAAGATACCATTTTCATCAAGCCATCTCTCTGGCCGGAACTCCTCTGCATCTTCACCCCATAAAGATTTCATTCTGCCCATAGCGTAAGGCACGTAAGTCACCATATTCCCTTTTTTCACACTAAATCCATCTGGGAAAGTATCATCTGAAAAACACACCTTTCCGTCCTGTTACATGGCAGATAGATAGATAAGATAAGATAAAAAGCATCAAATGAATAAAAATGGTGTTGTTATGAGGTTTTAACACACTTGAATGGCTATATTTATGCTTTAGTATTTGTACCTTTTTAATGTGATGCTGTAAAATTGACAATTATGTACCTGTGGAAGTGCAGGATATAGTCTGAGTGTTTCACTCAGAGATGCATGGAGAAACTGCATCTTATCCAGTGCTTCTTCGGTAATACTCTCTGCTATCTCGTCTATTCTTGAATTTTCTTGAATTTTTGCCGCCTCCCGCACTTCTTGTACAATCTTTTCTTGCAAGAGAGGGTGTTTGCACATCATGTAGAAAAACCAGGAAAGGGCACTAGCTGTTGTGTCCTTCCCAGCAATTATGAAACTTAGTATTATGTCCTTAAGGTACTTGGGATCTGTTTCATTCATTTCAAGAAACCTTGATAGAATATCTCCTTTATTCACCTGTCACTTGTCAGTCACATGGATCCAATAATCCGTTAATACTTTTACGGGTAAATTACAATTTATCTTTTTATCAATGGGATATTTGTAATTTTGAAAGATAGTTTTTTTTTTCTTTTCGCAATTAGACTGAACATCAAGGGCAGTTTTTGTAATTATCCTTAAGACAAACCAAAACAGAAGCTTAGTTGGTTAAACTAACCGATATGGTTTCGTTGGGTTTGCTAATTTGTTCAATCTTGCTTTGAATAACCTTGTAGACAAATGCATCTACTACTTTGATACACTTCTTCAATGTGGCCTCTGTTCCAATGTTAAGAAACTTTTTGACCGGCCATGATATATCTACATAACGGTAACATGTCAATTCACTTGCTTTGTCGAAAGCCTCAGAAAACTGTGTGCTTTCTTCATTTGTTCCTCGCATGATGTCTAGATCAACGCCAAGTACAACCTTGAAAACCGAGTCCAATGCAGATTTCATGAACATATCCTGCATATTTGAGATAATTATTTGTCCATGCTATTACTTTTGATTTCCTACAAATTAAAGGGATTTTTGTGGTTACATTTTCTTGTGTGCAAAATCTCTATATGCTTACTTGAATTTCTATTGTCTGATTTGAGGTCACAGCTGCAGACACTATATGAGCAAGTTTAGCTGCATTGGTCTTGAAAACACCACTGCTGAATTCCTTCAGGTTTCTGGTGGAGAATTCGTAGCTTGACATCTTTCTTTGGTGTCGCCACTTTTCACCATCGACGGTAAATATGCCATCCCCTAGAAGATCTTTCAAGATGTCATAGTGCAAAGACCCTGCAAAGTTTAGTTTTCTGTAAAGTCGAAGCTTAGTGTCTTTAAACTTAAGGAGTGTTTGCAATCACTAAACAAAACTTTGCAAATGCCAACTTCTGTTTCTGATTCTGCTTAATTTAATCAGAATCTAAAAGTAGGGAGATATAGTGCTTTAGATTTATGATTCTGCTTTTGCTTTGACTTTTACAAACAAATAAACACTTTTACAAATTTTTGACCAAACACTCTTAATTCGGATTCTATTTGCAAACACTATCAACTTCTGATTCGCAACTATTTTACTTCTGCTACAGTAAATCACTTCTTAAGAAGTTTTTGCAAACACTCCCTTAAAAGAGGCGGATATTAAGCCATGATTCTAATGACTTTACATGATTTAAATTCTGTGTTAGACTAAATTTGTGCAAATGAAGTCCCTTTCTTGGTTAACGGACATCAAATTTAATACGTCCAATCCACATAGCAATGTAACTATTGTTTGTTATATATTCATGGGGCATCAGTCATATGTTTATTGGAGCTGGAAACTGTCTTCGGTTTTTATCTGTATCCAAATCATGAACAGTTGGCGGTAGAAATAAATCGTGTACAATAAACATCTTGATTTTCCTAGTAACTCAAGTGGGAGAAATTAAAGTACCTTTCCGTAATTAGCAAAATTGGTTTTCAGGATGTGTTCAACATTGGCAGGATCTGAAGTGTAGATTTCACTGTTGTCCGGATAAAGGATTCTAAAAGTCGTGTTTCTGCGAGTCAGATCATTCAAGTAGTCATGATACCGTTCGAAATTAAGCAGCAGATGCAATATGGTGCCTGCAACAGGATGGTATCTTTTCTTGTTCTTGTTTGCTGATAATCCTAACACAGTCCAGATTGCACATATTGCTAGAATTGCAATAAAAGTAGTGAATAACAACATGGGATTAACAAGGGCATTCATTCGCATGGCTATCCTTTATGAGTATGCACAAATACAAAATAATTTCATAAGTATGTGTAAATAAGAGTAGACTATGGTTGTCTGAGTGGAAGAGCTGGTTTGATGTATTAATGTCATTACTTTTGTCTGTTTGTCAATCATGTAGCAATTATTTTTTTCAAAGAAGGTTATCATACATCAAAGATTGAATATTTTTCTATTCCTCCTACGAAAGATTGAATATTTTAGTTTAAGCCAATTTTGGAAGTTAGCTCAGATGACAAACTTCATTGTGTACGCTTACCAAGGATGAAGATAACTAGAAAAGTGATGTTTACTATGCAAGTCTTTTGTCTACATTTTTTTGAGTGTTTGCAGACACTACCTAAATGAGAGGTTAATATTAAGATAGAGGGAGTACATTTTTGAACCAATTTGATTTGGAAATTCAATTTCAAAGAATTGCTTTCTGTTTGGGAAAATATATACTGAAATTTGATATTCCAGGCCTGTAATGTAGGACTTGAATCCAATTTGGAATCTGAAAATAAAACTTAATTTTGAGTAAATTATAAAAATTATCTATGAGGTTGATTGTTGAATCTAATTATCAAAAAAGCTAATTTAGTTTTATTATTGCATATACCTCTTGAACTTTATCTTTCTTTTACACATTCCCTCATTAAATTATGTTTATAAAATTAAATTTGATCTTATTTGCATGTCTAAGTGCATCAAATTAAGTATATAATATGGTTTTTGTTAAAGAAATAAAAAAGAAATTTAAAAATAAAAGGAGGAGAAGAAGATAAGGATAGCTGGTTAAACCTAAACTCACTGTCTGGCTTTGGTTGGGATTGATCATCTGTTCAATCTTGCTTTCCATAAACTTGTAAACAAATGCATCTTTTACTTTTCACCACAGGCTTGTGGTATCGCTCGTCCTTTGCAAGGGATATCTATAAAGGTTTTACTTCCGTATACTTCTTCAATGTAGCCTCTGTTCCAATGTTAAGAAACTTGGTTCCTTAAATATCTTTGAACTTTTTACTCTTGCTAATTTTTTTTCTCGATATGATATTTCTATCAGTTTATATGTAGCTATTTTGTACGGAAACAGACATTATTACATTATGGTAAAAAGAACATCAAACTCCACAGATTATTATAAAGATTCCCAACTGCCAGAAGATACCGTTCATAGTCAAATTGTCCATACTATCGTTCTGGAAGGTATATAAGCTTTCTGCAATAAATGTTATAGTACACAAAAGCACTATTATTACAACCTTTCTGCCTGCCTTAGTAAAATAGCTCACACTCAAAGGGAGAGAAGTAGTATTCCACAAAAGAAGAGATAAGTAGAAATTAAGCTTGTACAGAATGTGCCTTTACTGTGTTTCAGTTCTTGATCCGGAAAGTAGCACGAAGATGGAGGCCTCCATCGATCTGCAGTGTTAACATGGTTCGGTAATTTACAGGTCTTTTTTCATCGGCCAACTTAAACGAGAAGGCACTCAGCAACACAGATGCAAAAACTTTCATCTGCCTGTAAGCAAACTCTTTTCCAAGACAGATTCTTGGGCCAGCCTGCATATCATTAATTTTAGCTTCACATGAGGATGCCAATCTGCCAATTTCTCTCAGTTTAGTATGTTAAGTATGCAAGACCGCTAGTCTAAAATTTGTTGTAGGTAATATGTTTGGGGGTTAATTATGAAAAGTACCCCTGAGGTTTGGGGTAGTTATAGAAAAAACCAGCTAAGTTTCAAAATTACAAAAAGTACTTCTCAAGTTTGAGGGACTGCAGTAAAAGTAAAATTAGCGGAATTTGTGTAAGGTCAATAATGCCCTTGACGGAATTTCAAAAAGAAAGTTGAAGGAAAAAAGAAATGGACAGACAAAATTAACCCATTTAGTTTGACGCCTATTCGTCCCCAATCCCATAGTTTTTGGGCCTTTTACATAGTTTATGGAAAATCAAAGGGGTGAAATTGTTTCTTCTTTGTAACCAGAGGAGGATATTTGTAGGTTATAATAATTAGTAGGGATTTTTGTTATCATTTGTGAACAAAGGGTAATTTTTCTCTTCATAATATGTGAACAATATTGCAGGGGTATTTTTGGAATTTCAGGTCAAATGTTTAATGACATTAACAAATTCCATTAGGTCAACTAACGATTGTGGTATAATGTTAGACGAAATTAAACCTGAGGGGTACTTTTTGTAATTTTGAAACTTAGCTGGATTTTTTGTAATCATCCCAAACCTAAGGGCTACTTTTGTAATTAGCCCTAAGTTTGGTGAAAAAGTTTATGGATATGATATGCATTCCATTTTCATTCATGAAAACATCTTCTGCCATTCTTGAAATGTTTAACCACAAATTAAAAGTAAACAAACAAAGAATTCTTACCTGAAAAGTTGTGAATTTAAAGGAGCTTTGATGCTGGAAGTTACCATTTTCATCAAGCCATCTCTCCGGCCGGAACACCTCTGCATCTTCCCCCCATAATGATTTCATCCTTCCCATTGAGTAAGGTACATATGACACCAAATTCCCTTTCTTCACACTGAATCCATCTGGGAAAGTATCATCTGAAAAACACATCTTCCCATCCTGTTTCACAGATTATAATTAAGAAACAAAAAAAACTTAAACAATTATGCTACAACAGACAGACCTATGGGCTCACACTTGTTTGTTTTTCAAAAAGGGATATTACAAAAACTACCCCTGAGGTTTGGGCATGTAAGGGGGTAATTGCAATATATTTACATATATAAGGGGGATGTTTGAAATATTTTTGCTTATGAAGCAGTAAGTGTAATACAGATCAGACTTAATGGTGTTTTTTGTAATTTTCAAAAGCCTGTGGATTTTTTTTAATTAACCCAAACCTCAAGGGTAGTTTTTGTAATTATCCCTTTAAAAAAAGTTGTATAAAATAGATTATTACCGCAGGAATTGCAGGATATAGCCTGAGAGTTTCACTCAGAGCTGCATGGAGAAACTGCATTTTATCCAGTGCTTCTTCAGTAATACTCGTCGCTATCTCGTCAATGCTCGAGTTCTCTTTAAGGTTTGCTGCTTCCCACACTTCTTTCACAATCTTTTCTTGTATGTGTGGGTGTTTGCACATCATGTAGAAAAACCAGGAGAGTGTGCTACCTGTTGAATCTTTCCCAGCAATTATAAAACTTAGTATTATATCCTTGAGGTACTTAGGATCTGTTTGGTCCATTTCGATAAACCTCGACAGTATATCTCCTTTACTCCCCTGCCATTATAGCATACATTCAGTATTCCAATGTTATTACCAGACCAGAAAAACAAAAAAACAAGGTTATAGGCTAAATTGCATATCTGGTCCATTAACTTATACCGAGTTGCACTTTAGTCCACTAAGGGCATGGCAGAATAAGATACTAACTTCTAATTTGTTGCACATTAAGTCCAATCTCTGTAGGCAATTGCAAAATCAACTGGAATTGGTGCAAATTTTGGGGATTTCACTTGCACCAATTAGTAATGTCTTATTTTGCCACATCCCTAAATCAGTGGCCAAAAGTACAGCTCGGTATAAATTAGTGGACCAAATTAAGTTGGTTAAACTCACTTCTGGGTTGGGTTTGCTCATCTGTTCCATCTTGCTTTCGATAACTTTGTAAACAAACTTATCGACTATCTTTACGCACTTCTTCAATGTGGCTTCTGATCCAATGTTAAAGAACTTTTTAATCGGCCAGGATATGTCTACGTATCGGTAACAGGTCATTTCACTTGCTTCGTCGAAAGCCTGGGAAAATTGGGAGCCTTCGCTTGTTCCACGCATGCTGTCTAGATCAACACCGAGCACAACCTTGAAAACCGAGTCCAATGCAGCTTTCATGAACAAATCCTGTACATTGGAAAAATAGATAGGTTGGTCTCCTTTTCTACAAATGAAAAGATTCAAAACAGTTTGGACAAAAGATAATAGGGGAAATAGTTTATTCGGTTCTATCTTGGACTATTTAGAGAGTTAGTTCTCTAAGTGTTAATTTTTCAATTTTGATACAATATTTTTCAAAAATTTAGACATTTAATCTGATTTTTGACCAGAATTGATCATTGGGTGTTAATGTATCTAAGAAATTTAGAGATTTTGGTGATTAAGCCCAAAAAATTGACACGACATTTTTAATGTTTTATTAGTAGTACTTTGCGTCAAATTACTAAAACCCCTATTTTTCTTGATATGTTTGCACCTGACTAGTCGTATTCAGTAATAAAATCCGATAAAGTTACTTAATTTCAACCAAAGGTCCAAAATAGGACTACATGTCCGAATTTTTAAAAGATATTGGACGAAAATATAAAAGTAACTACTTAGAGGACTAAATATCAAAATAGTCAAGTTACATGACGAAAGAAATTACTTTCCCAAAGATAACTTACTTGAATTTCTACTGTCTGATTTGAGGTCACAGCTGAAGAAACAATATGAGCAAGATTAGCTGCATTGGTCTTGAAGACACCACTGCTAAAGTCTCTGAGGTTTCTGGTGGAGAATTCGTAACTCGACATCTTTCTTTGTTGTCGCCATCTTTCTCCGTCGACCGTAAAGATCCCATCCCCGAGAAGACCTTCCAAGACGTCATGGTGGAATGACCCCTGCAAAGTTGAGATTTCTTCATTTCAAATAAGATGTTTTCAGAAACTTATAAACTCAACCAAACGCCCTCCTAAGTTTGCTCATCTAGCTTTAGCAGATCAGCCATCAGCTTGATTTAGCAATTTGTTTTACCGCGTTTCAATTTTAATGTAACTATCAGTTTAAAGATATCATGGAACATGTTTAATTAAAAAGGAAGTTCGTGTGACTATTATATTAGCGCCATGTTGTATTTGAATTTGTGTCAGAACTCTCAATAGAAACATCATATAGAACAAACAATTATTCTTGTACTAAAATCTCAGAATGAATATACCACTGATTATAAAGATACTCAATTCTAGCTAGGTGAAGACATGATTATGTACATAAAAAATCAGTCTTTTTTTCCAGGAAAAAATCAAGAGATGCAAAAACTAACCTTGCCATAGTTTGCAAAATTCGTTTTGAGAAAGTACTCAACGTTTGCAGGATCTGAGGTGTAAATTTCGACGTTATCCAGATAAAGGATTCTGAAAGTGGAGTTTTTGCGAGTGAGATCAGTGAGGTAGTCATAGAGCTGCCGGAAATTAAGCATCAGATGAAATATGGTTCCCCCAACAGGATGGTACTTTTTCTTCTCCTTCTTTCCTGAGAATCCCAGCACAATCCAAACTATACATACTGCAAGAATTGCAACTAGAGCTGGAACAAATATGGGATTACTCAAGAAATCCATATTCATGGCTATCATTTTGGCTATGCACAAAAAAGAATTCTAACCACTTCCATATAAATATGGAGACTTTAAAGTGGAGTTGTTTTTTCTGAGTGCAAGAAAAAGACCGTCGTTAAAGGACCCAGAAACTGTTGACTCACAAAGTCTCTCATTTAGACTGTCCCTTTTCTCATAAGACTTTTCTCGAGCACTTGGTGACACGGGGTTGGATACAAAAGCTATTGAGGGCCTAATTGGTAATCTTGGATATAAAAAATCTGCAAAGCAGGAAGACCAAAGACTTTTAAGCAGAGAAGTAAACGATCAGCTTTACTAAAGGGCCCCTCGAGTTTTAGTGCTTATTTAAAGATCAGCATCACTTTAATCATCATACAACCACTTGACAGGCTCTTTGGCGTAAAATGTCATCTGGGTTTTGTTTTGTTTTCTAGTGTAGATTTCAACTTTGGCGTGCTGGGGTCAATCAAGAACAATTGAGTAAAATTGAATATTTTGTGCCCTAACCCCCAATCGCGATCATCATAAGCACACTTATGCCAAGATACAGTCGGTGATTGCATACACTAGCAGTACAAAGCAAAATCATCTCATGAAGTAGACATTTGTATTTTTAAGATTTTGTGCCTGTTAAGAAGAAGCAACTACTCTGTTTGCTTCCAAGTTCCATCTCCATCCTGGGAAGAAAAACAACAAAAAATTCTTGTGGTCATAAAATTAGGGGTGTCAATCGTTCACAAGACATAATAATACCACGCGAACTCGACTTAAAGTTACTGAGAGAAATTCAAACACGAACACGAGAAAATCTGACAAGAAGTTACCATATTGTCTAGAAACGAAATATCTTGAATTTAGTTTAACCTTTTATATATTTTGAACATAACACGAAATTGACCCAAAACTAAATCGAAACAACTCGATTACCCGAATCGTCACCCTACATAAAATAAAATGACGAAAAACACATCAATTATATACTGAAAATATTTGCAGGTTCTAAATTTTTTAATATTTATAAGTTGTTATTATTTTTAAATTTTGAAGAATACTTTCGATTCTACATACAAGTAAGCATTTTTATAGCGCGTTTTATTTCCACCATAATAAATCATTTTTCATAACAATTCCTTTTACTAGTTGGCAGTTGCGTTCGAATTGCGCCGGATCAAGTCTTTGTTGGGCGACAAGTTTTAAAACTGGGCTAGAAGCCTAGATAAGCTCGTAAAGATGGGCCAAGAATTGAGCGAACCCGGTGTGAGTTTTGGATTGGGTTGGTAATAAATATGCTTTGATAATTACTGGGCCGACCCATTTTGAAGTACATGGACCAACGATTATAAATAGAAGACCAAAAAAAGTACAAGACCATGGCAGTATGGCACAAATATGATGTGAAAAGGTTTTGTACATTGAATTATGAATAAAAGATTACAGTATAGAGCAAAGAACTGTGCTCATAATGAATATATATTCTTAATCTTATGTGGTAATTTTGGAAAACCATGCCCTACTTATGTGCATTTAATATTTTTCTATAGACTATAGTATACCAGTGCACCAGCTCTCCTCTGGGCCTCCTTTCTCAGCTAAACTCCAAGCTAAAATCTGGGCCCACACTGAATACGCAAAATATGTTGATAGACTAAATATTAGGATTTCATTAACTAATAAGTGTCTGGTAATGATTTTTTTAGAAAAGAATACTTATATTATCAAATTAAAGACTAGTGATATAATTATATAAACAATGTGGACTGTAGAGATTCCAACACCACTTTTCAACAGAAAAATGCATATGAGAAACCTCTAGCCGCTGCACAGAGAATATCTTTTTATGGGCCAGTTTTGTCCTTGGCAAATATTTTTTCTAGTCATTTACATGATTGTGACCTTTTTGTTTATTGCAGTAGCTTAAAAGGTAAGGTTGGGAGTAAAATAATGCACATGCCCATCCATGGGGATGATAATTCTCCTTTACTTTTAAAAATAATTTATTTTTCAAACATAAAATAACTATTCTTTTGTTTTGTAAATTGTAATGATTGTTCCCAACTTTAAGTTCCCCTAGCCAACTGGGCTTGTCATCTTAAGGTTCCACACAAGCTCCAACATGACAACGAACTTGTTGCATTGGAAGGTTAAATTTGTCAAGATGAGTTAGAAAAATAAACGACGACGATGAAGACTTAGTGATAATTAATGCCCATTAGATTTCCAAGTCACTTCAAAATTATCCTTGGGCGTTGTTGATCTTAAGGCCATCAACAAGGCACTTCTACTTCCTTCAATGGGCCCACCAAATTAGGCCACATATAAATGTGATGTGTGGGCATATGTAATATAAGATGTAAAATCCATAGCACAAATTTAACATGCACAAACAACACAAACAAGAAGGGTAAAAAGTAAGTGGCTAACACACAAGCATAATAGCCTTGCATTTTGCGGACCCATAGTATTCACCTAATGAATTGAAACACCAGACGAATCACTAGAGAACTCATATATCAACCTGGAACCTTGGAATAACACCAATTGTTACACAAGCTAAAAACACTAGAACATCAATCCTCAACAACACACTCATAGAGCTCAACTTGAGAAAATATTCCCTTAGTTCTTATTTCATTTATAAATATATAAATAGTATCATCGTGTACTAGTACAGCCAAAAAAAAAAAGTACAACATGTATACACAATCTACTGCCCAAGATAACTATAAAAACTGCCCTCATCAACTTACCAAATAATTAAATATGCACCCCTAACCTAGAGTATTATAATCGAGTAATCTAATGAATTAAAAAAATAATCAACTTAAATCCATTTTTTACTCATTTCCATTTATACCCTCCTTGCTCCTTAACTCTCCTCAGAAACCCCTCCACAGCCACATCAAATGCATCTCCTATACCCTCCAGCCCATGAATAGAATTTGAATATATAATCTTTGGTATATATTCAATCACTTTTTCCCTCATACTTTTCACCTTTTCTTTGCTAATCTTCTCAAGCACACTCTTTATTGAGGTCCCATTTTTCACCTCATTCCGGTCTATAAAAACCGAGTAACTCTCCGGTTCACCCGGCAAGAACCATTCGTACTGCAAGTAAGCAGTCCGGTGCCAGAAGAAAACCGGCACCGAACCGGCCACCATGCAGTCAAAAATCGACCGCCGGGTAAAACTATCACCCCTCGGCTGCAAGCAGAAATCCGAGTCGATAAATGTTTCCAAAATGGCAGAGGTGCCATTGGCGCACTTTGAACCGCCGCAGTCCACGACCCGGCACGAACCCGGTTCGGAATAGCACTGGTTCAGAAGGATTCCCCTGAAATCGTTCTTTATAAACCCGCGTGTTGCTCCGGCGAAGCAAAAAAGGGTGCTGCGTTGGCGATTTCCGACGAAATCTTGCCAGATTTTGAGGTCTGAAACAGAGCTGGGGTGGAATCCGGTGGGGTAAGGCACAGCGACGTCGAAGTAGTCCCAAGGGTTTTTCTCGATTAGTAAGCGCGTGATGTTACGCATCTTCGGCATGTAAATGCAGCTGGAACCCCAGTCTTCGTCCTTCGACCGACGGAAATCCCATGAAATCCTGCCCACAGTAATAAAATGATCCCAACCGTGTGATTTATTGAAAAATGGCTGATCACTCACCCAATTTAGCATCATCGTGCAGTGTCGATCGCGTTCTTCGGTGGTGGAATTTTTGGTGAATAGAAACCTTTCGACTGCGAGTCCAGTGTAAAAGGGGATGTAGAAAGCTGTAGCGGATTCCGGCTCTAGGGTTCTGCAGCGATAATTCAGGATTCTGTTGTGGTAAATGACCTCAAGCGAAAATTGATCGGTCCAAAACCACGCGCCGGCAATTTTCTCCGGTACGATTCCCGAAATTCCGTCGGCGGATTTTCCAAACCCCGAGTTTGAGAGCGCGTCGCAGCGAGATGACCATGGGTTTATATTGTGGCAGTTTTTCACAATTTCGGTGTTGAAGAGTGGCGGAAGATTGTAGACGTAGACTTTCCCATACGGGCAATTCTCATTAATTGCTTCATTAATAAACAAGCCGCCTCTGAAATTCTGTTCTCCAGTAGCGGAATTGTCGAAACTGAGGTTGTGGAGAGAGGGAGAAGGGCGGGGACTCGAAGAGCCGGCGGCGGAGAGAGAAAATGGGAGGGATGGAGCGGAGAGGAGGAGGAGGAGCTGGAGGAGGAGGACGGCGAGGAAAAACCATGTCCGGCGGTGGTGGAAGGAGAGGTAGGGTTTGACTGCGGTGAAGTATGAGTGTTTACGATCTAGAATTTCAGGGGTTTTGGGTTTTGAGTGAGGAGGTGGTGTGCCTGAAATGGGAAGCATTAGAGAGGGGGCGGCGAAGAATTGGTGGACACGGCGGCGGTGGGAGAGTGCCGGCGGCGGTGGAGGAAGGGAAGATGGAGGAGTGGGGATGATGGTGATGATTATGTTGTTAGTTGGATGAATTGAAGATTGTTGGTGGTGTGGTTAAGGATTTGATGATGAAATGGGTGTGTGGACGCGTGAGATTTTGGTTTATCTCGAACCGACACCTATTTAAGCGTACGAGACTGTGGTTTACTAATTTTTAGTCTTTTAGTTTAATTGATTTTAATTGACCCAAACCTTGATTATCGCCAATATTAAATGTCAAATAGTCAAGCTCTTGACTAAACCAATTGCAAAAATTGATGCAAACGCATTTATTTATTTCCTTTCAATTTTATTTTTTATGAATTATTTTAGTATAATAGGGATAATGCCAGAGACGGAGAAAACACATACACTCACATAAAATAGATCACGGGTCCATCACTCTAACTGTACAAAATTATATAACTGTACAAAATTCTACAGCTGTAACACAAGGTTGATGCCAAGACTTTACAATCTTCCATTAATTTGATATAGAACTTAAATAACACTTAATTCTTTTTAATTTGTGCGACTTCACTCAAAAGTATTGACTCTTTGAGGCATAGATTAATATCATTTGATAAAAATCTATTTTTATGGGATATTTTTTTAAGAGAGTGGACTATATATGATAATATCACGAAAAAAATATATTTAATTGGTTGTTTAATCATCATTTCGATTCAGGAAATTTATTTTTTTAAGAAAAAAATACAATATAAATGGATGGAAATTACTTTTTATGAAGTCAAGTACAAAATTTAAATACAAAAAGAACAAAATAGAACGGAAAAGAAAAAGGCATATTACCTGTTTTGCAGCAGTTTCTATGGCATGGAGTACTAAAAAGTGGCACACAAATGAGGTAACATTTTGGAGATTTGTGAAACAATGCATGTGTTAAGATTGGCTAAGCTTATAGTTTACTCACACTTTAACCTTTTCCTTAAGTTTACTCTAATTTTAAACAATTCAACTCTTTTAATTGGTCTCCACTTATTTCAGTCCTATTAAGTTAATAATTTTTACTCTTATGTTCTAATAACAATTTATAAATGCAATTGAAAAAAAGAATTTCTTATTCATATTAGTAATTTTCTTAAATTTATTTAGACAATTTCATGAAATGCATTTCAAATTCTAACCTCTTATATTTAGCTACGTTTTGAGTGATTGTAATACTTAGAGTCATCTCAAATCATTCACTCAAAGTAAAAACCGTTCACAAATACAATAGGGATTGGCCAAAATCTATCTAAAATGGGATTAAACTAATTGATCCATAATACAAAGTTTAATAAGGAAATTTGTCTATTTATTTCGCTATTCAATTTCATGAGAATACAATTAACCCGTTGAATTTTTATTAGTTTGACAAACTGGTCCTTCAGCAGGCATGCGTCATAAGCAAACAGGTTTTGACTTGATATAAAAATCAGAGATTTATTAAATTAACACATTGTTATAATTAATGGCAATATTGACATTTTCTTCATAAGTTATCTAGTTTAAGATTGAATTGGTCTTAGTATAACTAGCAATACATGCAAATTTTATTCTAAAAGATTTTGTATATTGTTCTAGAATGTTTAGTAAATTTTATCTTCATTTATGTTACGTTATAAATTCTCAATAGAGTGGTGATACATAATTATTCAATTATCTCTAAAATAATTCAACTTTAGGAATTAGACAAATCAAAGTCAAGAGAGGAAGGGTTTTGTTGGTCCCCGATTTTGAAACTTGGAGCATGACGATAAGTTGCCACGCCTACAACAACTGGGCCAATAATGGGCTGCGGCCGTTTAATGTTTGTCGTCATGGGGCATTTATTTTTTTAATAATAAACAATTTATTTTTGAAATACCTCGGCTTAGAAAAAAATCTTCAAAGTGAAGCCTTTTCCTATAATTTGATATTATGAAAACTTTACAGGTAACATGGTACAAATAAAATAATTTTGTTATAGTTTTAAAATTATAATCTAACACCCCCCCCCCCCTTCAAAAATAAAAATTATAATCTAAGATTTTGGAGGATTATTCATGTGGGTGAGTTTGAAAATTCTTTAAAAAGTTATAAGATGTCCAGGTGTTATCAAATTATATAAAATATTTCACAATTTTTTGTAAAAAAAAAATGATTTAATCTCCTAAAATAAGATTTTAGTTCATCGGAAATCCTTTAAAAAGTAACGATTTTCAAATTTATTTTTAAGATAAAAATTACTTTAGATTTGATGCTATTAACTATAAAGTTATCCTAATTAAGATCCAAAATCATCTTCTAATATATACAAATTATAAGAAAAAGTTTAAATAAGTTTTACATGGTACATCTGAATATTGAACCGAACTTGGACTATTATCACGGATGGAAGCACAACCGCACAAGAAAAAGATTGGGAAGGAAATATGATATATTAGCTGTATTGATAGGGAAAAGTCATTGCTGACTTCCCCCTTTCTCTCTCTAAATTTCTTTTTCTCCTCCTTCTCTCATCAAACCCTAAAAATCTTTTATCCCCCCCTCCCTTCCTCCCAGCCACAGCCCCCTTCGCCTCCCCCTCCCTTCTCCTCCTCCTCCTCCCCTTATCCCCTCCCCTCCCCAACCATGTTTCATGATGATGGGCCAACGAAGACATATTTTTATGTATTTTGGAGGTAATCGAATTTCCGATCGTGAGTGGAGGCAAGTCGGAGGTTGGAGCTACATAGAGAAAGTTGGGCCAGGGTAGGTGATGGGTCTGCGGTTGTAGATCGGGTGAGGGAGAGGCTATTTTTTATTTTATTTTTTTCTCGTATTTTTTTAGTCTTTTTTTTTCTCGTATTTTTTTGTGTCTTTATTTTACCGGTTGATTTGCGAAACTCGTAGGCGGTCAAGAATTTTCTTGTCTTGCAGTGCGTGATGTAGCTCGTGCCCGGATTTGTTCGAGTTTGGGTAGTCTCCTTGAGGAGTGCCTTAGTCCTCCTTTTGGAGGTGGTTTAGTTTCCTTTGGAGTGTTTAGTTTCTTTAGTTTTGTGTTTTTTTTTTAGTTGTTTCTTGTTTTGCTCCTCGAATTACGGTGGTTATACCTCTCGACGGAGTTCTCCCCTTGACATGTATCAATGTATGTATGTTGAGGTGGCGCCATTTTTGGGTTAGCAGTGTAAGTTTTGTTGAATATTGAATATATTTCTATCGTTTCGAAAAAAAAAAAAAAAAAAAAAGATAGGGAAAAGTCACCCAACCTAGTTTTCTGGTTTGTTTTATTTCATTTGGTTTGTTGGCGTAAACAAAGGGCTGTGTCTTGCTACAGTACGCACCGCTTTGGACTTTGGTGGGCCCTAATATGGCTTGGTCCATAAACAGCATATGATGCTACTCAAGCCGACAATGAGAGTATTTGCAAAAACTCGTGTTTTTAGTAGAATTGATTTATTTTAGTAGAAGTAGAAAGAGTTGAAAATCAGAAGTTGATACTGTTTGGAAGAATATGTTGAAAAATGGTTTATTTGTTTGTAAAAAGTCAAATTACAAGTAGAATCAGATCAAATCTAAAGCACCTCTCTGGCTCTCTCTCTACTTAGATTCTATATAAATAAAAGCATTTCGCAAATACTACAAAGTGATTTTTTGAGCCAAAAACTAAGAAGTGCTTTTTTGTTTCCGGTAATTGCAAAACACTCCTAATATGCTTTATTTTTCCTAACCTTCTTAACAACGTTTGCTTGGCAATTGATTGTAGCTCCAATAGTTGACCTCTATTATAATTTGATGAAAGTTACGATTTGTGTTCGTCAGCTAAAAATTACTTATTACTTGCGTAATATTTTGATGTATGTCTCTTTTGTTCAATTTTGAGTGTGCATCCAAATTATAACTAATGACTTTTTTTTTTTTGAAGAAGTTGAATATTTTAGATGATGATTACATGTTTTTTGGGACCCAGTTAATTATTGAGAATGTATAATAGAGAAGATCGAAAAGAATACGTAAACATGACAATTACAAGAGTAATAAAATTATAGGAACAAAATAAAATTGGGATAATTACCCAAAAAAAAAATGAGGTTTGAACTAATTACAAATAAACCTAGAAGTTTTTAAATTACCCAAAAACACTTGAAGTTTGATTTTGTCAATAATTCAAGATTGATTTCTTAAATGTTTATGATTGATTTTTAAGTCGAATGTAAACAATCAATAAATCTAAGCACATTCTATTATACAACTAAGGTCTTGTGAAATGCATAGCCATGGTCTAGAAAATTCACAAGAAAGAGTCAAAATGATGTGACAAATTTACTTTCTTGGTATCAATCATGAGAGGCTCATGATCTTGTTGCAAAGGGACATTGAATCTCATACATGCCTAGTTTTTAGCACATGACTGGTGGCCTATGTAATCAAATTTCTATTATTGGCAGAAATTATTCATAGAATTTTTAATTGTAAATCATAATTCTGCGATACAATTTTATGCATGAGGGCTATGAGTACGTTATAATAGACGATACAATAAACGAATTAGCGTAGTTTAATTTGTACAATACAACGGAAATGTTACAGCTGCATGGTTACAAGAGGAATGCTGTTATAACATTTGCAACTTCATGGGAAATTGAAATTTTCCATCTCACAAGAAGTTAAAGACCTGAGATTTTTATTATTTAATATTTGGGCCTGCAGTTATTTTAGACATAGATCCCTTATAACTAGTTATATATACTTTGACCAAGCTCAAGGCATCCATATTGGATCCAATTTGAATGTACCTAGCCGGCTGGACTCAAACCATTCAAGCTATTTCTAATTTTCTATATTATGTCCCTTCAAGATTTGGATATATATGACAATATACTACATTTTATATATAATATGCATTTGTTTTAGGTTTATCTATCATTTAAGTGTTTTATTTTTAAAAAAAGTGGGACACTTGATTTGTATCCACATATACCATATATGTACATACACATGTATGTGGTGTAGTATATATGGATATTACTGAATTGGAAAAATTGTAAAATGCGTCTGATGAATTAGCCTATATAGAGATTTGAACCGCTAATTTGTCAAAGTTTGGTCGTCGTAGTTCAATAACTTCAAATCTTTTGGATATTTAGTCCGATTTTTTATAGAGAATTCTAATTTGGCCAGAAATTTTTGGTGTTGTCCAAACTCTGGTCAACCAATGTGACATGTACAAAATTTAGGGTTTCCGCAATGTATTTGATGACTAATTAATTGTTAAAAATAAAAAGGGAAAAATCCAACAAATTATATGGGCAAAATTTGTTTTCATGTAGTCAAATTAAGCATGAAAAATAGGCAAAGTTTGGAAGGGAAAAAAATTAGGGAATTAGGCAAAAAAAAAAAAAGAAGAAGAAGAAGAAGAAGCAAATTAAGAGAAAAAAATAGAAAAATTAAGCAAAATTTAAGGAAAATTTATGCAAATTAGGCAAAAATTAATAAAACTTAAGGAAAAAAATTAGGCAATAAGGTAGAAGCAAGACTAGAAAAAAAAATTAGGAAAATTAGGCAAAATTAAAAGCAAAAGTTGAGGAAAGTTTGTGTAACTATCACGTGTTTTTTCTTTATTATTAATTTTTGATCAGTATATGTGCTGAACCATGCTTTTCTGATCCCACATCGCTGATCTCAAACCATAACTTTTGTTACTTGGGCCATCGCAATTAACAGCCAGCCAGCTATCCGACCAGTACATCTTCGTCAGATGCATTATATTTGAGTATACAAGTGAAGACATGTTCTTTTGTTCCTAGGTCGCTGTCATATATTTAGGTTGAAGATACAAGACCAAGTACTTATTGGTGCAGTTGAAGTAAAGAATATATATTATGGACCATGATTGCATTGGACATTCTTTTATTTTCAGAAGAGATACGATTATAACTGGAAATATGATTGGTGAATAGTGAATTTTTTTAGAATAATGATTGATGATTTGATAGGTTATTTGAAGGAAAAAATAGATGTGGGTAGGTGAAAAAGTAAAAATGAGTAAATAATATATTTTTCTGAAAATTGTCGTAAACAACAACATTTTTGGGGTGAAAAATTTCTTTAGCGGAGCAAAAATAAAAAAATTTGGCGAGCAATCGCAACCTAAATTGCTAATCAATTCTGATGTGGCTTATTGTGGTTTGCCTAGGAAGTGCCACATGGATCATTGGACCTAGAGGTGTCAAGTGGGTCGGGTCGGCCAGGCCCAGCTTGGGCCCGGCACATGACCAGCCCATGAATAGTAATAGTGTCCCCGGGCCGGTCCTAGAAGTATAAGCTGGGCCCAAATATATGAAACCAGCCCGGCCCGGCCCAGGGGTGACAATTCCTGACACAACATGCTAATACGGTACAAACGCGACCCAAAATTACTAAAAGAAACTCGAACCCGAACACAATAAAACACGAATCTGACACAATATTATTGTTTGTCTTAAAACATAGTTATCTTATATTTACTTAATTTTGATGTATTTTGAACATAACCCAAAATTAACCCAAAATTGAACACTGATGACCCGAATTGTCACCCTAACTGTTACTCACCCTGGAAAAATTGCCCAGTTATTCCCCCTGCATATTTGTGGTACTTTAAAATATAATATTTCATCATCAGTCAAGTTAAATAAACACCATATAAGTTATAACCCATAAAGCAGTTGCATATGGGCCTGAACAAACAAACAACCTTGTAATAAAGGACCTATCACCAACTAGTTAACAATATGGAAGAAAAAATCTTAAGTATTTCGAATAACCAACAAACTGTTCAACACCTTGGTTTAACATTAACAGGGGAAGAAAGAGGTAAAACAAGCTCTCCTTTTTTTTTCCCACATCATCGTCTCATAAAGAAGCATAAGAATGTCATTATCTTAGATTCGAGATTGTTGCTAACATCAATTGATCAATAACCTATTAATTATTTATTGCTTCTTCAAGAGCAAAGGTCCAACATTATCCCCACTGGCCTTGTTGTGCTTCACATGGCTTCCATCACATAGAGGAAATGTTCCAGACCTCCAACACCTGCATAAACCATTCAACCAATTAAGTAAATCAAGAATTGTTGATAAACAAAATTAAACAAACCGAAAAAGAATACCTTAATTACCTCTTCTACCAATGACTTTGTACAAAGTAAACCAGTATTTACTCAGACACTGCAATGACTCAAAAGCTAAATCATGAAAACGAATACACACCACCGATTAAAATGTCCTCTACATGAAAGTTGTGTTACTTTTTGCACCCGAACCTATTCGTTGTTTCGTTCCGTTTGTCATTTGAAAATGAATAGGTAGATATCTCGCCAAGTTATTCTATCTTAAGAGAGATTGAGATTTTACTCAATACAATCCACTCATGGACAAAACAATTTTATCTCTATGCAAATTCCGATTCCTGTTCTCTTGGGACTAGGTTTCTTGTTCCATTTAATTGGATAAATAACACGTGTCAGTTAGACTATGGACTGTTGATTGTTTTAATATATTTGTTCACGCCTTCATGATAATGAAACAGGAAGTAGAACAGGAAAGTGGAACAACAAGTTTGAATCCTGATTTCTTGGCCTTTTTACAAACAGGACGAGTGAGAAGAAGCCTGATTGTTTTGTAAGGAGTATGACTTGGCAAATTATTTAACCTAACATTTTTTCTCTCTTGTTATTCATATCATGAATCATTTCACTCAAATTTTCACATTTTTTTTTCAAAAATCATTACTTGAATTCATCCAAATTAATCATCCCTGACACCAACGTATATAAACTCAAGCAAGACAACTTAATCGTATATTGACTATCAAGCTTATCTTATTTTCCAACTAACGATGAAGGATCAAATATATTAAATGATTATTTTATTATTTTGTAAGTCCCTTACTGAAGAAACACAGGTTGAGCAGGTTAAACAAACAAGTTGGCAGTTGCACAGACAACCTTGAAAATTCGAGCATGTCAGAGAAACCACAAAGATCCAAAGGATAATAATAAAAAAAAAAGAATTTCAAGAAAACAATAACAACAACAACAATGCAATAACAATAAAATAAATAAATTCACCCACAGGCCACAACTACAAATTAAACAAAATCAGAGCCCAGTCAAAAATGCATTTCTTGCAACTCCAAAAATTTCAAAACACCCAATCATAGAAATATTATCAAATAAAAGTTAAATACCAAAGGAGAAGTAAAAATAAATAAATAAAGGAAACCTGCAATAGGCAGTGAGGGGCTTGGCGAGCTCAGTGACAACAACAGAATCCACCACTTTATCTTCAGTCTTACGGATATCCGGGTTGATAGCCTCCGCCCTCACCGCCACCATCCGACGCGGCTTTGCGGCGGCGGCGCCAGATGAAGCGGGTCTCCCGAAAGAAACCCCGGCATAAACATTGCACAAAAGGGACGCCATGGAATATATCAATGTGAGAAGTTGAATTAGGCTTTCTGGGTTTTTTTGTGGGAGTATAGAAAGAGTGTGTCGTAAAATGAGTAGGTGGCCGTACGTTGTAGGTAATGAACTTGTGGCGGACACGGTCCATTTGTGATGGAGATGGAGCTATGGGGATCGGGTGGACGATGTTACATCCACGTTATTTTTTCAGGGTTAATTTTGTTAATGGAGAACGTTTTCATTTTAATTCGAGAATTTGATAATTAATTTTAGGTTTTAAATAGTTCTAGCTTTATAAACAAGATAACGTATTATGTGAGACTGTCTTATGGATCTAAGTTAATGAGACGAATCATAATCACATATAAAAATATGAGTTCTTTTCATTGATATGAATTTGGGTGGAAATTCTATTTAAATATAGGATTCGTCTCATGGATTATATCCATGAGACCGTCTCACGTAAATTTTTGTTTATAAACAAAACATGTTTTGTATAGTCAATTATTTAGGGAATATTTGGTTTTGTTTCTAGTGCTATGAATCATGTAAGGGTGTTGACCACGGTTCGAATCATGTATCTTTCATTTTTTTTAAAATTTATCGCATCCTTTGCAACCATTATTCTCAACTTATTAAAAAGAATGTGGTTAATGCACATATTGTATTCAATATGTGGTGTACTGAGTGTATAAATAAGAGTCCGTCAGATTTTAGACTAGTTCTCCATAAAAAAAATATTTTTAGTCATGTTTTTCAAAATTGTATGTTAGCCATTTATGAGTTCAATTTTCAATTTGCCTTTATTTAATTTCTGGAGACTAGTCCGAGACACGTGTCATGGTACCGATAAATGTACCCCATCAATTTTTTTGAAAAATAGACAAGTACATCATCAGAGAATACAAGAAGAGTATAACTGTCAATTTTAGTCAAAATGGTTAAAAGTATGATTATTTTTAATTTTCACAAAACATAAACGACCAATTTGTCATATTACCACTATAAATAATTATAAGTGTGCTACATATCGATGTTGCATTGGTTGTGTATGTATTAGATGTAACATTTAGAAGGTCGATAATATATTTATAGCGAATTAGTTATTAAAATAATTTATTGGGTAACAAATATAATTGAGGATCTATATGTTGGAGGTTGCACTTGTATATTGATGAATGACAAGAGAATACATTATTAAATTTGTAAATGTTACGCCCCATATACAAATACAACATCTAACATATAGATCTTCAATTATACATGTTCCCCAATAAATTCATTAATAACTTATTTGCTAAGAATATATTATCAATTATTAATCTTCTAAATGTTACACCCAATAAATATGTTGTACGAAATTGATTATAGCTCAATTGGTTAAAAATTTATGCAAGCTATTAACTTGGGATCAATTCACTACTGAAATCTCACCCTATTAAACTTTGTACTAAAAAAAAAAAATATATAGACGTGCACCATCAATAACGTGGCCCAATAAAAGTTCATCATGCCTCACCAAATAAATTTTTTCGCTCCAAGCAACCGGAGAGTTTCATATGGGATGAGATATGTCATTTCACTTTTTCTATTTTATATATTGGATGAATGATACAATAACATATATTAATTATGGTATAATTAGATATAATTATGTAGAAGAGTCATTCGTCCAAAACATGAAGTGAGATTGGGTTAGAAAAAGTGGAACAAGAATCTCAAATCCGTTTCGTATAAGAGCAAAAAAGTACATTTTATTCGCGCCATCAATCAGCGGAAAAAGCCAACCAACCTAACAATACCCATTTTTCTTTTCGCTTCACGATTCCCGGCCCCGACAACGAAATCATCTCTACAAATTTTCGATTCTCTGCAGCAAAAGTCAGTTTTATGGGCAATGGGGACAAGGAAGGATTGCGAAATTATAGTTTTCATTTCATTAATTCTTCTGTTTTGCGCGAGCATAAGCTATTCGGCGAGATCGAAACACGAAACTCAGGAAAAGTTTTACGGGAATCTAATTAATACGACGGCGTCGGAACATAGCGAGGGGAGTATCGCTAAGATGTTTGATCGTGTATTGGAGAAAGAGTTTTCAGAGAATGATCAGCCTGAAGGTTAGTTTTATGTTTTCAGTTTTTCTATTTTTTTTTTTATTTTCTTCGTTTGTATTTTGGTTGAAGTTGCTGTTTTACAGAAGAAAAAAGCTTTATAGATGCAATGTGATCTGTGTTTGATTTCGTTATATGCTTAATGTATTTCTATTTTTGCCTTCCAATTGTGTATGTCCGCAAAAGCCAAGAATTTTGATTTTTGGTAAAGGTAAAATAAATGGATAATGTGTCAGAAAATCTATTTATTGAAGAGTCACAAGAGTATATGCATTCAGAGCAAACAATTTCATGAGAAGATTTACTGTATATGGCTACTTATTTTCTTTTAGTTTGCTTTTCTATGAACTTAGTGAAAGAGAGAACGGCTAGAACGAATGTGTGCTAGAGTGTTGCTTGCATGTGAGATTGTGAAAGGTTGCGGCCTGTAACAGTGTAAAGTCACCAATGAAGCCTAAAGAAAGACAGACTTAGTTCTATAGTTCTCAGGTTCGAGCCACACCACAGTTTGAGTTTTGTGCTTCTTACTTCTTTTTTTTTAATAAGTCCCGTTTTTAATAAGTCGGGAGTACTGGTTGGACGAGAGGGAATAAATTTTAAATAAACTGAAAGATACCGGATTCAAACCCTGGTCAACACCCTTACAAAGAGTGAGCAATACCACTTGAGTTACAAGCTCGTGGTTTGTGCTTCTTACTTGGTTGCTCAGCCCATCATTTGAAAACTATTATGTCAAGAACGTACTCTATTCTATTTTGTATATACGTCAATATGAAAATAAGAAGAAAATTTGTTAATGGGAGGTTATAGCATGATATCTAGAGTGAACTCTAAGCATGAATATGAGGACAATTGGTACCATATGGTATTTTCGTATTGGAAACCACCACATGAGCATTGAGCTGTTATTTTTTTAATAAATTGGTGTAACTTGTTCTAAGTGCGTGACTTTGTGTTTTTGGTGTTGAATTCTGCTGTAAATTTTTGGTCCCATTAATGTTGTCCTTTGGTTGCTCAAACCAGTATTTACCTTTATTTTTATTTTTATTTCCTCCTCTCCCTCTTATTACAAAAACTCTGGTCCATTTGTTATAATGCTTCTTTCATTTCTTCTCATCTTTCCAAAGGTTCTGATGGAAGCAGCTTCAATAGCAGTGTGACTGACAAACAGGTAGATTTGTTTTAAAAGGTTCATTGAACCGCGCTCTTTTCTATGTTGATTCTCAACTTAACGCTCTATCGAATCTCAGTTCTACCACACTAGTTTAATGTATCTTTAATGATAAATAAATCTTTTACACTTTGAAAGTTGTTCGACTGCAGTAGTTCAATACACCTGATTTCACTTGCTCTGTAGGGAAAAGTATGTGATAAATATTAGTTCTGCATATTTCTACATCATGCTTCTGAGAAATTTGTATTACGTTCAGTTCATGTAGTTGAATTGCTCATGGTATTCTGAAAATAATTGCATCCTGGTCACGATCCTGAGAAAGTTCAACTTTTCCATCATTAGATTTCTTAGTTTTATGTTCTTTCTGCTTCCAAATATAAAGAGGTAATATTTCCGAATAATCATATTCTATGTTTTATAACTAAATTGTGTTAGCATATTTTCACTTTTGACCGCAATCTTAATCCTCTTGATTTACTGGTCTGTATTTTTTCTCTTTCATTTTTATTATTAAAATAAAATTCCATGTCTTTCGACAGGCTGAATTGGAGACTGTTGCTAAAATCACCCATGAGAAGATAAAGAAGAATGACACTACGGAAGCTAAGTAAGGGTTTAATAATGAGTTGCCCTCTCAAATCAAATATATTTTGTTCTTGTCAACTTACAAGAAATGAATGTATTGTTGCTGCTTTTCCCTTTTGCACTCATTTAACAGTGGTACCAAACCTTTCCAATTTCAAGATGTTTTCTCCCTTGAAAATGAAGATTCTAATGACATGGCAACTCTAATAGATAAAAAGGTGAGACATAATTTCTTTCTTTAAAAGGAAATTGTGCCGCAGATTTCTAGAGATGCTTCCTCTTTAGAATGAAGCCCTTCCTGAGTTAGTTTCTTAATTGCAGGATAACGTGTTTGTGATGTCGAACAGGAAATCAAAGTATCCTGTACTCCAAGTAGATTTTAGGTAACTCCTTTAATTTTTATGGGTTTTTGACGGGTGATTTATACATGGATTCTCCAGATTTTGATTCTTCTGCATGTCTTGAAAAAAATGGTCTGAAGTTTGGTTTTTAGTGTCTTAGGAATTGCTGCGGTTCAACTTGAGATGATGATAACATATCATCTTAAAATTTTGGATTTTGTAGGCTGATCTCAGACTTGGTCATTGTGACAGTCTCTGCTGCCATTGGTGGAATTGTCTTTTCCTGTTTAGGGCAGCCGGTTGGTCGTGCTGTCTTGCCATTCTTTGTGCTGGCCTATTATTCATACTTTTGGCTGCTCTTAAATTCAGAAGTTGTGTTCTGAAAGTTGAAAATCTCCTTATCTAATGGCTATTTGTTTTAGGTTATTGTTGGCTATCTTCTAGCAGGGTCAATTATTGGACCTGGTGGTTTGAAATTTATTAGTGAGATGGTACAGGTGTGTTGACTCTAATATCCTGAATATCCTTTTGATGCTGAAACATTTTTGAATTTGCAGAGGAAACATGCATGTTGTTCGGATGCTAGATGTCTTTAGCTGATAGTAGAACTGAGAAGATAAGTCTCTAAGTTCTCAGATTTTGTTTTCCTTTTCAAGAGTGCAGCACATGAGATGTTTTATGATTTTCTGAATGTTGTCTATGCTCGTATAAGTCACTTATTTATTCATTTCTCTTTTTCAACAATTACATTCTTTCTTGATTTTGTTTTCAGTAGTTTAGCTTGCTTTCTCCTCATCCTATCTCAGTCTATATTCTTTTAGAACTTTACATGGAGTTGGTCACAAGCTACCATCGATTGCCTCCAAAATAATGAGAATTAAAGGTTGAATATTATGTTGATGGTACAACTAATTTTTTGTCAATCAAACTATTGATGTTTAGATAACACAATTAGATAAAATACTTTAATTTAGTGCATTTTCAAGTGAATCTTTCATGCATACTTAGTGATTTGTGCAGTTTTCATCTACTTCAGTTTTTTTTTAATAAGTTGAGACTACTGGTTGGAGGGGATGGGATAAATTTCAGAAAAACTGAAAGATACCGGGTTCGAACCCCGGTCAACACCCTTACAAAGGGTGAGCGATACCACTTGAGCTACAAGCTCGTGGTTTTCATCTAATTCGGTTGGAAAGAAAATTATTAGAGAGTTGTGGTTAAGCAACCGGATTTTTCAGGGAATTAGTTGGCGGGCCTGCCAGCTACTCTGGGTGATTGTTTTCTTATAACATTCCACTTTTGGTTGGACAGATGACACAAAATTTGTGGAGTTACTATTATAATCATTGGTTGATGCCAAAGCTTCCTAGAATATTGATCTATGCCTCCTTTGTGTGGGATAAGGGTGACCTACCTTACCGTGTTGTTGGTTAAGGCATCTGGCAGTTTCACTGGCTACTATTTTGTCATTGTAGTACCTGGAAACACTTTTTATGGGAAAAAAAAGAGATGGATAGTTTTCAGTTTTGAACTCTCTTTGTAACATTTACACAGTATCTTGCTATCTCTCAAGTAAGAAAATAATTGATCATCAGTACCTACCAGATTTTGTTGCTGCACTTCAACTGCATGCATTTGTTTACTCCTTTGATGTAATGAGGCACTAAGCTGTTAATTCGCCTCTTTCTCGTTCTTCTATTGATGACTTTACCTGGTAACTATTGCATGTGTTACTTTATTTATTTTTTTCTATTATTCCCTCCGTATTTCAGGTTGAGACTGTTGCGCAGTTTTGTTGTCTTTCTTTTATTTGCTTTGGGACTGGAGTTTTCTTTGTCAAAGGTACAGTTGTTTGCTTGATCAATATCACAGCCACAAGTTTTTCTAACTTCCTTCTCGAGAGTGCGCTAATATGTGCTACTAATGCAGCTTAAAGTTGTGGGTCCTGTTGCTGTTCTTGGTGGACTGCTTCAGATAATTATTCTTATATTCTTGTGTAGCATAACAGCATTGGTACACTTCTATTCTGTTATTTGCTTTTTTCTTGGGTGCTTGTTATTAGCATTTTATGCTAGTTCTACATGATATGTTTGCTGCAGTTATGTGGAGCAAGGTTTTCGGAGGGTGTATTTGTTGGTTGTTTTCTCTCAATGTCATCAACTGCAGTGGTAACTAACTATTATTTTTCGTTGCAAATACAAATTTATTCTTTAATCTTCAAATGGTGAAATAAAGGATGTAGCCATTGTACTAAATATTTGGTCTAATTCCTTATAGGTAGTGAAATTTCTCGTTGAGCAGAATAGTAATAATGTCCTTCACGGTCAAGTGACAATAGGGACTCTTATTTTTCAGGTTTTCACTATTTATTTATTCATTTATTGTAATTTAAATGGCTAAATATGTTTAACTTCTCTTTTACCTCAACTGAGTGGATGGCGTTTTTTTCTATGTGAATGATCAACTATAGGACTGTGCTGTGGGATTGTTATTTGCGTTGCTCCCTGTTCTAGGAGGTAACAGTGGAATTTTGCATGGAATGCTCTCCATGGGAAAATCGTAAGCCCGGATAAAACATTTGTTATTACCTTTCCATAAAGTTTCATTTAGTAACCTATTTTGTATTGTTGATTTCAGACTACTCACTTTATCCATATATCTAGCCGTGGCTTATGCATTGGCTTGGTCTTTTGTTCCTCGGTTTCTAAAGTTGATGATGCAACTATCATCCCAAGTTAGTCAATTTATGAAATTTGATTTTTTATTTGTCTGTATATTTGTTTATTTTATGAGAAAGCATACTTATATTATCTGCATGAAAATCCCTTTGCAAACATCTTTTAGAAATTTCTCTTGTTATTCTGTTTTCTTGATAACATGTGCATAAGCAACACTTGAGATATGCCAGAAACAACCAAAACTGGTGATTTATGCTCCTTATTTGATGGCTCTAGACCGTCAAATATTAAACAATGAAGAATAGTTTGGGGTCTGAGTATAAGGTGTTCTCATGAGCATCATTTTCTTATTGCTCAGTGTCTAACTTTGGAGTATGTGAATAATGATATCCTCCCATGAGCATGTATCTATAGATTATCATTTTTTCACTTATCAAATAACAGTGTTCTGTACTAGAGAAGAGATATTAACTTAGAGTAGGCAAACTATTAACTGGTTCCAAAATGTTGATTGAGATGTCTCTTAGTTGAAGTTGTTCTATTTTTTTGGAGCTGATGGCTGTGTAAGAAGGGGGAAGAGAGAGCCACATACCCAATCTTTTTCCTTGAACATGATATTTTCTTACATTATGGGGGTTCTCAGTATCTTGGGTATTTTGATATTTAGGTATTTTGATATTTAGGAAGGTCTATATCTTCTTACTCACAAAACTTTGTTTATTGTGATTCTTAGACAAATGAGCTCTATCAGCTAGCTGCTGTGGCCTTCTGCCTGATGTCGGCTTGGGTAAGGACAACATAATGATTATATGTTATCCATCATTTCTCATTTTCTTTTGTATGTTTAATATGTTCAATCATGTATTCCTCTAATTCATAGAGCCAAATCACAACTCCTAAGGTTAAAGGTAAAACTGGAAATTTGTTGATGATAGGTTAAATATTTAGAGAAACAAAATTGATATGACCATAAGTAAATCGATGAATTAGGTTAAAGAAGAATTACTACACTCAGTCACTGATTGCTTGTTTGGTGGATGTTTGGTTATATGGCACAGCAGAATTGTGATATGACCATCTGTAAGCATGCATAATAGACTAATAGTCAATCACAAAAAAATGTTTCTGCAAACCTCTATTTGGGACTTAAGCTGATGCAAAAGTCTTTAGACATGATGCAACAGACAGCTAGCTGAAGCTTACTGTCTGGTATAGTTTGTGCTGAAGTTATCACCTGATTCAGTGAGGCATTTTTTCAGCAAAAATGGCTCAGTTGGATGCTTATATATCTTCATTGTTTGAAGTCTTGCAATTTTCTGGTTGATCTTGTATAAATTGCATCTGTGGGTGTACAAAGAAAATTTTCATGTAGAGATCTGAACAGTCCCCAAACTGGAAAATTTGGTTTCCTTGATTGCTGGTGCAGGATTTTGTGTGAGAATCTGCAAAAGTGTGCAAATTTTCATAGAACTGAGCACTTCACATACAGAATGAACCATTTTAAGCTAGTTAAGCACATGCTATGTGGGCAATGGACATTTTCTTCCTTTCTCTGAACTACTTGTTAAAATGTTGGGGCATATGTGCATAAAAATTCAGTGTGTTTCCTAGTAATCTTATGTTTTCCCTTATTTCAGTGCAGTGATAAACTGGGTCTCAGTCTTGAATTGGGTTCATTTGTGGCTGGGGTCATGATATCCACTACAGAATTTGCACAGCATACCTCAAACCAGGTATTTTCTGATGCTGCATTTTAATTTTTTTTTTTGGGTTAATTCTTACCTCGATGTTGATGTAATTAGAGTTCTAACACTAACTATTCATCGTAGTGCTGATTTTTATCAGAATGTTGAATTCTTTGTCGATCATGCTGATTTGCATCTTTTATTGTGAATCAACGTGACCAATTTGTGAGTAAAATTCAGTGTTGGTTATGTTAATAAAGTAATGGCTCGATTAGTTTTCCTACTGGTGAACGTGTGGATTAATGAGTTATAGATGGAGACTATGATGAAGGCCCTTATGTTATTACATTCAACAACTAAATTAACTGGCATTATTTACAACATTTCTAATGTGGACGTATAACAGAATTCTGACTGAATGTATTTAAACTTGAACCATTCAAAAAAAAAAAAAAAAGAAGAACACATACTATTTCAACAGTTGTGATTTCCTCTCGGTTCTTTTTCTGGTGTTGAAATTTCAAATTTTCAAGAATTTGACATGATACTTTGATTCAATAGTTTTGGATAAACTAATGAAGAATGTACTTTCTATCATCTAATTTCTTGGGGGACCCATAATTGTCTCAGGGATTTGAAGCGAGCCACTATATACTTTTTTAAGTGCATTTTTTTCTTGTAGGTGGAACCAATTCGTAACTTCTTTGCTGCTCTGTTCCTTTCTAGTATTGGAATGCTCATACACGTGCAGTTCCTCTGGACACATGTGCATATATTGCTCGCATCGGTTATTCTGGTTGTTGTGGTTAAGACAACAGTTGCTGCTGGTATTACAAAGGCCTTTGGCTACAGTCTTAAGTTATCTATAAATGTGAGTTTGGCTTTGTCAGTTTTTCTCTGTCGAAACAATTTTGTGTCTATGATTTATGAGTCTTCCTGCGCTCTCAGGTTGGAGTTTTGCTGGCACAAATTGGAGAATTTGCATTTGTTCTCTTGAGTCGTGCCTCAAATTTGCATCTTGTTGAGGTGACTTCTTTCTACTTTTAGTCCAATTTCTTCTTATGTGCATATGACGTACCCACGTCTTTCTCATATGCTTTTTCGAGCATGTTTTGATGTGTCTTCCATTTTAGATTCTTGACATTCTTTAACTTGTGAAAGTCCGGATCTTGTATTCCTACAGTGTTTCAATACATCAGGTGAATATCAGTATATCACCAGTAATGACATACACGTGGCATAATCCACCTGATAAAACCTTTAGTTTATCATTAGCGGATATTATCATTTCATTTGAAAAATGGTATTTTGACAGAAAAATTTGTGAAAAATTATGCAGGGAAAGATGTATCTGCTTCTTCTTGGAACGACAGCACTCAGTCTCGTAAGTTTTCCTTTTGTCCTAATTGCCCGGAGAATCCCCATAGTCATCTTTTCTTGATACGCTATCAATAATGCTGCAGGTCACAACTCCTGTCTTATTCAAATTGATACCTGCTTTAATGCACTTGGGTGTTCTTATGCACTGGTTTCCTTCCGAGAGTGCAATTAACAATGAGGTGATATTCTATCTTGCCTATTGCAAAAATGCACGCACACAAAAACTCCATGCGTGCACTTGAACTCAAACACATAAATTTGTGAAACTATACCTGAAATGACTTTCAGACAACATACTTAAATTTTCTGCTGCATCAGATGCCCTTGAAAGTTGAAAGCAGTTGCATTTGGTAAAAGTATCAGATATTATGTCTCCAACTTATATTCTTCCTCCGTTGATAGATTATTTCACGCCCATGTCCACTGAATTTGATTTCTAGTGTCACGGGCTTGGTTTGAACTAGATAATCCAATTAATTTTAACATTGATTTCATGTTTCAATTATCACGCTGAATGTTAAATCCTGGACGCCATATGAAAATTGAAATCTTGTTTTCGTATTGCAGGAGAAAGTCCCCATGGTACGAAGCACGTGACAGAGTTCTGGAACTATTGCAGTCAATGTAGAAGTAAAATTGATTTTTACGGCAGAGCGTGCGCAGGTGTGTAAGAGGCTTGCACATTTTTGGCATATAGAACAGCAGCAAAATAGATGGTATACACATTCACTAAGCACACACACATATCATTTGAGAGACCTTATATTCTTTTGTGGACATAAATAGGCTTATATTTGCAGGATCCGTAAATTTTCACGGGCTTAGAGCATAATGTTATTAGATACTCATAGAACTTTTTTTTGCCATTACATAACGCTATATTCAAATTTCCGATCCACTTAGATGATCTTGCGTTAGTATTTTTTTCTTCATTTCGAGATGGTTTGAAGCTTGGTTTGAATTTCTTATCGAACGTGAAGATTGATTTTATTTTTATTTTTTTTGACAAGGAAGATTGATTTGTTGATTATATAGTCGAGTTGAGAAGAGTTTTCAGTTATTAATCTTAAGGTTAGGTTTAATTAGTGTACTTCACTAATCATTCACGGAAATGTTTAAGAAACTTATAGGCTTTCGTACAAGATTAATGGTCATGAACAATTGCATATTTGCACCTTGACTGGCCAAATAAGGGTTGTTGATGATTGTATCAACTATCAACCTAAACAAGTGTATCATAATTCATAACCCATTTTGATGTGTTGCTGTATTTTCAGTATATAAAATTTGCTAAAATTACAAGCTTTTAGGCTACTTTTGGTAGGGGAAATGGTCATTTTTCTAAACATCGTTTACAATGATTCTACTCGGTGTGGTTTCTCATCAAACTTGACGTATTTCCTACTTAACTAATAACTATTGAATTGCATACGTTATAACAAAATTGTACTCCTCAATTTTCCCGAATTCATATGTTATCTCTTGTTTTAAAAGCTAATGGTCTTGGAAATTGATTGTAACTCAGGTGGTTTGAGCATTTGTAACTCATACTATTGACTTGAGATCAAATCTCACCCTTATTACATCTCACATTCCAAGTATCATAAACACACGCTAACTCGCTAAGTATATGATCCGAACTGTCTAAACATAGCCCAAGTTCTTTATTTTTTTCTTTTAAATCTTATATTCTACTCGTTAGTCCAAAATTTGTCATTCCTTCTTTTTTTATTTTCAACATAAAGTTTTTCATTCCTATAATACCATATGCGTAAATTAATGATTTAACAAAACTTAACCGCTAATTATTTTTTGGCAAAATTGTTTTTAGTCCTCTAAGTGGAGTCATTAAAATAAATATTATTTCAATTTCTATTTATTTCGAAGATTTAGTCTAATAATTACCAAGTATCCTTTTTTTCTCGACTTTGATTTTAGTCCTTTAAATGGACAGTCCTTTTTTCGGACTTTTAGTCCTATTACCAATATTGATTTGGCATATTTTATTTTCAAAATTTTTAATTTTCAGAAAATAATATTAAATGTTACCTTCTAGTGGATTATCTTTAATTCAAACTTTAAATAAATTTTAAAAAAATAGAATATTGTTTATGATAAAAAAAAAAAGTTTTAATTTTATACTTTTAAATATTTTATTTAAATTGTGAATTTAATATTTAGAATTAAAAAGTTTATTTCCTTCAAATATTTTACTAAAAAAATTCATCTGAAAATCTGAAAATTACTAAAACTATAAATAAAATAAAAATAGTTTACAATATTAATAATTCTATATTTTATAAATATAGAAATTATTTTAAAAAAAAAAGAAAAGTACTATTAAAATATTTTATATTTCTAAGTAATAGTATACTTAAATTACTTAGTTCTAATCCATTTTCAGATTTTTAAACTAAATATATAAATATTAACAAATTATACATTTTCTCAAAAGTATAAATGGTTATTCAAATTTAAAAAATATTAAAATAAATATTATTTCAATTTCAATTTCTATTTATTTATATATTTATTTTATTTTTAATCAAATATTATATATTATTAGTACTAATAATTACCAAGTACTAATAATTCTTTTCAAGTATCTTTTTTAGTTTATATATATGTATGTTATTATTTATACGCAAAAAAAAATTATGTAACGTTTTTGTATATTAATGTATATGTGTATATATATATATATATATAATGTTTGATTAAAAATAAAATAAAAATATAAATAAATTTTAAAAGTAATTGAAATAATGTTATTTTAATATTTTTAAAGTTTAAAAATAAAAACCATTTATTCTTTTTTGAAAAGATGGATGTCAATATTTATATATTTATAATTTAAGTATATTTTAAAATAAAAAGAAATCTAAAATATTTTAATAGTATTCTTTTTTTTGTTAATATTTATATTTTAAAAATAATTTCTATATTTGTAAATTCTTATTTTTGAAATTATATTTCAACATTATAAACTATTTTATTTTATTTATAGTTGAATTGAATATATTTCCAATAACTATATGTGAATTTTATATTTTTTATTATTTTTAAAATCAATAAGTAATTTAAACCAAAAAAATAAATACAAATAAATATTTTTTTGAAATAGTTTTAGTATAAAAAAACGTGTTAGTAAAATATTTGTAGGAAATATATTTTTTATTTGTAAAATATGAAATTCACAATTCAAATAAAAATTAAAAGTATAAAATTAAAACTCATTTTTTTATCATGGATAATATTCTATTATTTTTTAAAATTTATTTAAAGTTTGAATTAAAGATAATCCACTGAAAAGAGGTAACATTTACATGTTATTATGAAATTATTCAATATAAGACTAAAAGTCCGAATTTTATATTTTTTTAATTTTTTTGTCCATTTAAAGGACTAAACTCAAAGTCGATAAAAAAAAAAAAGGACTAAATCTCCGAGTGGCGCCACTTAGAGGACTAAAAAAATAATTTTGCCTTATTTTTAATAATAATACTGTAATAACACAAACTTTACTTTTTATTTTATTTTTTTGAAATTCAAATATAAGTCAACTGAGATTTGAGAGCTTTGATTTTTAAAAAGAACTCCCGCGAGCACGGGCTTGGCCCAGACTTTGGGCTGAAAAGCCCAACTGACTCAAGTTCGATAAACGAAGACTTTCCACTTTAAGCATTGCGTCTCTCTCTCTCTCTCAATCTCAGACGCGCACAGTTGCAGAAAGAGAGGGAACAATGGAGAAGGTTCGATGCCAGAGAATCGGATGCGACGCGATGTTCTCCGAAGACGATAATCCCGATGGCTCTTGTACTTATCATGCTGCTGTATGTACACCTCTTACTTTTCACGATATCGGCGTAGTTTAGTTTATGGGTTTATCATTCAACTTGCTTTTCCGAAGAGAGCTTACTTGTTGGTGGTTGAGATTCAGTAGAGTTACTTTGAAGTATTGAATGGTGGTGTATTGCGAAATTTTATTACGGCTCAATTGGTTTTCATTTAGTTATTGCTATTTTTTCCCCTGATAACAAACATAGGAAGCTCTGCCTTTCTAGTTTAATTAATCGTTACTGGTTGTGGAATGATATTTCGTTTTGTCTCCTTTTCATGAAGAGGAAGAGAGGTGTTGGATATGATTCATTAGAACGATTTTTGGCTGAGGGGTTTTTGCGAAGACATTGGTTGCAGTCGGGTCTTATTGCTCGTTCGAGTACACTAGAACAATATAACACTGATCAAGGGCAGGCCAGGAAGTGATGAGGGCAGAAAGAAATTGATGGATCTAGAACTGAGACTTGGGCTATAGTCTATAGATATCTTTGTATGCTGCCTGAATATCTATCTTTAAATGTTTTATTAGCTGTTATATACTTGGCATCAGTTCAATCTCCCATCCCTTTATTTTGTGTATCATTTCAAACTCTCTTTTCAATCCTCCTCCCCTTCTCCTATTATTTTATCTCCTTGTCCTGTTTTGTTGGCGTGATATTCATACTCGATATAACCAGTGCCACTTGTACACCCATTGTCCATTTCTGTATTTTGATGTATGATCAGCTCCTCTTTTAATAATACATGATAATTTCTCTTGAGTGTGTGGGGTTGCTAATGGATTATAGTGTTTTTCACAAAGTAAAGAGTTCATGGTATCTCATTGCAATTTATTATTTTCTGCTTGGAGCATAGATATGTCCCAACTGATAGCATAACATTATTTTGTATGATGTTCATCTTATTTTAAGTATGTTGGCATAGCTACGCCAGACTTTGTATTTTGGTATTTACGTGGACCTGCAATTTCATCCCCCTTTTTTTTTTTAATTATTTTCAACTTAATTTTTCACTAATTAATTTTGTCTTCTGATGCATGGCGTGTATCACCTGCTGCTGCATCCCTTTCATCAGGGTGTAAGTTGCACGTCCTTTCCTTTTTTGCTGGTCTCAATTGATGATGTATCCATTATGCCATTGATGAACCTATATATTCCTAAAACTAATGGCAAAATTTTCTTTCCCAGCCTTTATTTCATGATGGGATGAAAGAATGGAGCTGTTGCAAGAAAAGGAGTCATGATTTCAGTTTATTTTTGGAAATTCCTGGGTATGTATCCTTTCTCTTTCTCCAAACTATGTATTCTTCTCAGTAGTGTTGCTAGAACCTTGGGGTTTAAATTTTGCCAGTATAGATGAGCTTGATCCAATGTTTTTGCTGTCCTCAAACTGTGACTAGCACACTATACTGTTTCTCTTGCTGCCATAATTGATATTTTTGCAGTAGTTTGAAGTGATTTTATATAGCTAATGTTCTGGATCTTATCAGTACAAATCTTTGCCGAGGCTGATTCTATTACTATATCACATATTTGTGTCTGCAAATACCATCATGAATTTCTGACAGGGTTTTTTCTTGCATTTGAAATGGCACATAACATTGCCTTGTTGATAAAGGTGTTAAACTATATGCATTTGCCCCTTCTTTCTAGTTTGATATTTGAGTTGCATATCCTTTTCATGATTAGTATCCATTAATGTCATTTGGTTGTGATTTATATATTTTGTTAGTAAAAGATGACATGGTTGATATCTGAAGTTGCAAAACATAAAAAAGCACATGACTGAAAAACCTTGGTTAGTTAAAATGGTGTTGATTATTTTTTCCAGTATTCCCATGTAATATGATGATAATGTTTCATTCGGCTTACATGAATGGAAACCGTCAAAATGCTATGATTTGTGATTATATATTCTGTGCCAATAAAAGCTGATTGTTATTGATATCTGAAGTTGCAAGACAGGAAAACACACAACTGAAAAACCAGTGCTTGCTAAGAAGGCAGCTCCACCTCCAAGGCAACCGGTTTCTGCTCGAACTTCCGCTGCCAATTTATCTTCTAAAGATACTTGTCCTAGGTGCCGCCAAGGATTTTTCTGCTCTGATCATGGTATCTAATTTATCTCTTGGTCTGACTTCTTTTTCTTCTGAGGGGTAAATTATTTTTAGAAGAATTATATGGTGCTAATATCATTCGACAAAATAGAATAGTTCCACTCAGTTAAAGGACTCTAAAATGCATAGTTAGTTTGAACTGCAAACACTGACGCCCTATCATAAAGTGAATTTTGTTGGTGTTGGTGGAGTGGATATCCTTTCATTTTTAATTTTTTTCTCCCTGGGGATAGTGATAAAAAATCTTGAAAGAGGAAGGATGAATTTTGGGAGTGTGATTGGATATGAGATGAAAATGTATTGTTAAAAGTTGATTTGAAATAGAAATAACAAAATAATGATGGGATATGATTGGTGATTGGAATATGTGAGTGAGTGAGTGAATAGTGGATTTTTTGTGAAAATGTATAATAATGATAATTGATTTGATTATGTTTTTCTTTTTCTCTTTTTCTTTTTTTTGAAAAAATGAGTAGATGTAATTGGTGAAAGAAAAAATGGGAGTGAGTAAACAATATTTTCTGAAAAAAGTTATAAGCAGTCGCATTTTGGGGTAAAAAAATTCTACGGAACGAAAACGAAAAATTCACATATCCAATCGCTCCTCATTGTTTCTTCTACCTTTTTTCTCTGTCAAGGTTCAAATGCCAGAGAATTGAATCCAAAATCCGCCATAAGTGCATGTAATGAAAGCAATCAAGATTTGCAAGAATCCCAACCACCTCCTGCAAAGAAGGTTGTTGATATAAACCAACCTCAAATCTGTAAAAATAAGGGATGTGGTAAAAGTTTTAAAGAGAAGGATAATCATGATACCGCATGCAGTTACCATCCTGGCCCGGCAGTTTTCCATGACAGGATGAGAGGGGTAAGAACACGGTAAACTTAATTTTCTCCATGATTTTATTTCTTTCAGCTGGCTTGTAAACTTATTTTTCGTTCATGATTGTTAATGTTGCAGTGGAAATGCTGCGACATTCATGTTAAAGAATTTGATGAGTTTATGAGCATACCACCATGCACAAAGGGATGGCACAATGCCGATCCAGTGTCGTGATAAAAGATTTAACACTACAAAAAGGTTTCGTTTCTTTCTCCGATTTAACTGTGATTTGTGATGTGAAACATTTATGCTGCAGTTTATCATCATGTACGCTTTCTTCTATAATAAACTTCATTGAGAACTTTTTAGTTGTGACCTCTTTATCAGTTTCAGGCTTTCAGCAATATTTAACTCCTCTGTTCATATTACTTTTCCAGGGAGACCAGAGTTTAGCATTATTGCAACGCCAGAAATAAATTTCTTCTATAACTATAAGCTACATAGAAATAGATTTATAAAAATGATAATTATAATATCTTACTTTTTATGTTTAGTTATTTACAGAGCCATCAAACCACCCATTTAGTGTTCGAACTGGAAACCAGTTGGTAGATATTTTCATGCGAAAAATTGCAGATGAGATCTAGTTTGATTGAACCTGTCTAATTAATTACATATAATTATAATTGTATATTATCACGTGATTGGTGTTTTTTTAGATTTGTATTATTACATGACAAATATGTGTTTGGTAATTTTCTTTAGATATGTATCAATCACATGACATATAAATTTGTTTTACTATGATTGGCTCGAGTTTTATTACTACATAAAAGAATGATAATTGTAAAGTGTTAACCAATACAAGTATAGCTGTTATATATGATTGATTAATCAGTCATATTAAATGAGAACTATATGATTGGTTTATCCATAACGGTATAAAATTACCATGTTGCCCTTAAAATCAATTAATAAAATCTATAAACCAAAAAATAAAATCTTGGTCATTGAAAAACAAGAAGTTTATCAAAATATTTAAGTTAGTTTTTTTCAAAAATGAAAACTATGA
The DNA here is from genome assembly GCA_016081115.2 of Rehmannia glutinosa. NCBI lineage: Eukaryota > Viridiplantae > Streptophyta > Magnoliopsida > Lamiales > Orobanchaceae > Rehmannia > Rehmannia glutinosa. The sequence continues at coordinate 48,411 of JABTTQ020001107.1, forward strand.
AAAAGAATTAATTCAATTAGTTTCAGATCGATTTTAATTGATTTGATCTAATTTTATGATACTTTATATACAATCAAATAGACCTACTATCAATTAGTATTTGGGCCGATCAGTCCACTTCTATTTTCATGCCGATTTTAAAAATAATAAGTGACACTGGGTTTTCTCTACCTACAATTTAAAGTCACAAAGAGAAAGAAAGGGGGTTTCTGTAGGAAAAAGAATTGTCAGTTTGACCCTTTAAGTTTTTGTATTTTATGTATGTTGTCTGACCAAATAATTGAAGAAATAGTGAAGTTTGCATACAAACATACATACATATATACTTGTCAAAAAAAAAAAAAACATACATATATATGTATAATTTATTATATATGATGGTTATAGGGTGTGATAGTTATCACGGGTCCTATGATGTGTATCATCAATCCCCTTCTTTAATTTCTTATCAACAAAAAGCCCTGTGGATCCCACAACATCTCATTTTCTCTCTATTCTCTTGTTCTCAATACGTTATGCATTTTCATTCTAAAAAAAAAAAAATACGTTATGCATTTTCCTTCACTATTTACCATTTTGCCTCACTTTTCTTATAATAAGTAGAAAATATCTCATATATTAATGTGGAAAACTTTTTGAAATTTGAACTCATATTAATATTACCTGCAATTATTATTACAGATATAAATGATAAACCTATTTTTTATACACTATTAAGTTGTGTTTGGCCTAGTTTGTAGACTAGTCAAATATAATAATCAAATAAATTACAAATCACTCCTACCTCATCATTGTTAGAATTATAATTAGTTATTAGTTTATATTTGTGAGGGTAGTTTTGTATTTTCCTTTGTGTGTCTTCTAGGGTTTTGCTCCTATATATATTGGGTAGCCTCCATTTGTATTAATCAAGTTCTTTGCATTCAAGAAAGTTATATACAATTCTTCTTCCAAATTTATCTTACAAAAATGTATGTTAATTATTCTAACATGGTATCAAGAGCAAGGTTTTAATAGCATTCTCGATTTTGCGGATCCCCGGGTATATCGCGATTGTAAATGAGTATTTAAAATATGTTATTTTCATTCGATTTTCGATCTGTTAGCACTTGTTGGGTTTGCTATCTTTTTGGCCTCAAGAATCGGATTATTTGCAATAGTTTGTTGGTAGAGTTGGCTTGATTTGTTGGGTATTTGCATCGATCTACCTAGTTGTTTGGTTGGTATTTTAGCTTGATTTTTATGTATTCATTATTCATTATGGCTAGTGAAAGAGATGATTGTTAATCGATTAGTAACGCTTGAATGGAAAGAATTATTCATATTGAGTTATGTCATAGAAATTTTTTGAGAGGAAAAAAATTGTGGAGTTATATTTCGGAACACAAAAACATTTGAGAAAGATAATACTAAATATTATAAATTAAGGTTTGGGAAGTGAACAATTGAAAATTATTACTTGGGTTAACAATTTGGGAGAACTCTATTGGTATGCAATTGGCTAAATATGAAATCTTTTGCTAAAGAAGTTTGGGATCATTTGGAACGTTTGTATACTCAATCAAATTTTGCTAAAACAGGTTGAAATAG